>JASAOB010002713.1:0-44726 GCA_030849825.1 Herpetomonas tarakana | reverse complement strand
GCCGGCATTTGGGGCGAGGGAGGTGCAACTGGTGGAAACCTCGCGGCGGCGGGGTTTGCCGTGGTTGTGGAATCCGGGGTGATGGCCCCGTTCAAGGCCGCCACCCCTCGCCTGGCATCGCCGTTGTTCTGGCGTGGCGTCGTTGGCCGCTCGAGCGCGGTCCAAGGAAAGCAGTTGGCGGCGCCACGAACCTGCTTGCCCCGGGTGGGGCGTTCCGCACCCAATAATCCGGCTCGTTGTTCTTTCCTTTGTGGGCAACTTGGCGTGGTGTGCGTTTGTGGCGTGGGTGCCGCCACTTCGACCGTCGTGACACCCATCCCCTTTGTGCTCCTCCGCGCGGCCCTGTTTCGTTTCGAGCCGTTTGGCGCGTTTCCAGCTGACGCACATTGTTCACACTGTTCGCACTTGCCCTCGTGCCAGTGGGTTGGGCAACGTGACCGCGCGCGCCAGCGCGGCGTCCCCTGGGCGGCGTGCCTTGTTTCCCCAACCGCCGGCACCCCATCCGGCGATCCGTGGCATTCGACGCCCGATGTTGCCACACCAAGCGTGTGCCGCGTTCCTGCCACAGCCCACTCGACAATTGGCGCTGCCCTCTACCAGGCGAACGGTTGATTTCGCCCCGGCGGCGAGCTGCTCCTTCGTTGGCCCAGCTTGCAGCTATCGTGCTGCATTCCCCGTTCCTCCTCCCACCACCCCTTCCCGCTTGTTCCGATGCCACTGTCGTGCGTGGGGCTGGTGGCGTCCCCCTCCGCCCCCAAAAAGCCACCATCAACCCAAACACGCCCACACGCCTCGCCACCCGCGTGATCCCTTCCGCCGTTCAACCGCCTCTTCCCCAGCCATCCCCGCCCCGTCCCCGCGTTCTGCCGCCCGCCGTTCCGCGAGGCTGGGTTGTGTGTGATTTGGTGCCGGTGATGCAGTGTTGAAGGCGATGGCGTTGTTGTGGGTGTGTGTGAGTTGTGCAGCATCGAAACGGTTTTTAGCAACTGTTTTGTGAGCTCCCAAACCCAGCCGCGCACCTGGCCCAACCCAGAACGGGGTTTTGGAGCCCACACCAACGCACAGCTGCCGAGGTGGCGGGGGTCCGGCAGGAGGCGGCACACGGCGCCACCCTCGCCCACCGGGACCGGAGAGCACACCTGAGGCTGCTGGAAGAGCGTGTCAACACAATGGGCCGGCGGCTCCGCGGGGTGGGGGGTAGGCCTCGGATCCACGAGGACAGACATCAGGAGGTGGAGATGCCCCTCCTGGAAGAGCACCACNTCCCCCCCGCGCTCCACCGCTCGCCGTTCCGCGAGGTTGAGTTGTGTGTGATTTGGTGTCGGCGATGCGGTGTTGAAGGCGATGGTGTTGTTATAGGTGTGTGTGCCTGGGTTGTGCAGGGTTGAAACGACAATTGTTTTATGAGCTCCCAAACACCGCCGCACACCTGGCCCAACCCAGAACGGGGTTTTGGAGCCCACACCAACGCACAGCTGCCGAGGTGGCAGGGGTCCGGCAGGAGGCGACACACGGCGTCACCCTTGCCCGCCGGGACCGGAGAGCACACCCAGCGCTGCTGGAAGAGCGTGTCAACACAATGGGCCGGCGGCTCCGCGGGGTGGGGGGTAGGCCTCGGATTCACGAGGTCAGACATCAGGAGGTGGAGATGCGCCACCTGGAGGAGCACCACCAAAACCAGATGGTGGCGCAGCGGGTGAAGGGTGCCAGGGAAGCCGTGGGGGCAAGATGCTTGGGGCGGTATCCTCCAAGTGCGTTGTGAGAGGGGGAGGGGGGGGGGGGGGAAGGGGGGTGCTCGCGCGGGGTGCGGTGACGGCGGTCCTTCAGGAGGTGGTGGAGCGCCTCAACACCCACAAAGGGGAGAGTCCTGTGTTCATGGCGACGCTGATCGAATGTTTGTCCTCGTTTTGGGGCCATCGACAAGAGGCCGACACGCCTCGTCCCGACGCGGCGCAGGGAACGCGACGCATCAGCGCCGCCGAGTTCCGCTTGCGGGGGTTCGCGGCGGACAGCATCCGCATCGCTGGGGCTGCAGGCTTTGCCCGCTTCGGTTGCGAGCTTCGCGACGCACAACGAGGAGACGCGTGCCAGTCCGAGGACGCCGTGCCACGGAACTTTAATTCCCCCTCCTGTCAACTCGGCGACGTTCGTGGATGGCTTTGGTGGGGACGCCTCCCCGACCGCGGAGTTCGACCCGCAGGATCCCACCACCCAGACGCTGTGGTTCCAGGGAAGGACGATTACACACGGTGGATCGAGTGTTGAGGAACATGTTCCTCAACGGGGATGTGCCACGCACTCCACCCGTCGCGGAGGTTTTTCACACGTTGGCGGGCTGGATTATGGCGGCCAACCAAAATCCCACGTTGTGGGCGGATCCCCAGAAGACGGGTTGCCGCCTGGCCCGCATCCTTTTCTTCCACACGAAGGGGGCGGGCCCCGCCGTGCAGGAGGCAGAGTTTCTTCGTGCTTGTGAGGAGGCACCGTTCTCCTTCGACGGCATGCGGAAGGTGTTGGCCCGGGTGAAGACACACCAGCTCACAAAAGCTGCGTCAAAGCCCGCCCCCCAAATCTGCTGGGGTTGTCACCTGCTACATTTGTGGAAAAACGGGCCGCGCCGCGACGGCCGCCACAGCAGTTCGACGCCATCGCAGACAAGCCGCGGCCCACATTGGGCAGCTTATCAGCCCGTTCAAGGCACGGTCAAGGGAGGGGGCTGGTGCTGCGGGAAGGCCCCGCTCTCGTTGCCCACGCTCGCGCGGCCCAGGTCCCGCACACGAGTTATCCGGGGGTCGCGCAAGGAGCGTACGGGTCTCTTCCACAGGGGGTGTTGGTAAGCGACTCTCGTCTACTGTGGGAACCAGTGGAGGCGGCCACGCCGAGAATGGCCTCCCCCCAGGGACAGGTGAGCGCCGTGGCAGCAGACATGTGCGAGGAGAGTACGTGGACCCAGCGCGCATCCCTGCTGAAGGGGTTCGGGCATTCTGCATCGACTCGGGACTCTCATTCAACCCGGATGCGATCCCGATGTTTCTCGAGTCGCGCGAGTTTAAGTACTCCACAAAGGTACGGTGCGGGACGGTGTTATAGAGTCTTCCAACGCGCGAAATCGCGTCCGTGGGATGCCTATCTGACAGGGTGTCGCAAACAGGAAGCCAGGTAGGACATCCGCCAGGCAGCACCGATCGCACCGGAGGACATGCGCACGGTGATAGGCGCTGCCCCCTTGTCGTCGGGTGATGCAACGGTCACGCGTCTGGCATGGGTGATGGTGAGCAGATGGGGGGGGGGAACGCTGGGGCTACAAGGGGAGAACATTCTCCCCCAGTCCGACGGATCGGTCATCCTAGACTGGGCGGCGATCCCGAAAATGTCCAAGGTCAACCCGTATTGGCCACATCGATATGTGAAGATTACGGGACCGATGGCAACGGAATTGCGGATCCTCAAACGGAGGGTGCGGCCCGGGAAGGCGCTGACGACGCGCCTGCGAGGTCAGCGTTTGAAGCCGCTGGGGTACTTGGCACACTCCATCAAGAGAGGTGCGTTTCACGCGGCGGTTCAGACAGTCAGCGACCTCCAGTTGAGCCCACGCTTGGCGGTGGCGCTTGCGAAACATGCCGACCCACTCGACATACCAGCGACGACTGTCAGGTCATATGGGGATCCACACGACGGCATTGACGGGATCCCCTATGCTGCCGGGGGTTCCTCGATCAGCTCATGTTCCCGAGAACGTGATGGGGGCGGAACCCCTTTCGAGGCATACGACCATCCGCCGCTCAACAACAGCGCGGGTGGCGACGCCTGAGGAGGAACGCGATCCGCCATTGCAGAGGTTGGGCGTCCAACCTTTGGATGCACAAACCTTGCGAACCCGCACGATGGTGGTCACTCGCCGGCGTTTCGACGATTTGTGGGAGTTGCTATCGGCCACTGGGACGCACGATCCCGGGCTGCCCCCTCGTCGCTGTCTGCCGCCGAGTGGCGCACGCACATTGCGTGAGGCAGGTATTCCCTCGCCTGTATCGGAACAACCCGCTCGGGGCTGGTTCATCCCTTTCCCTGTGGTCGGGAGGGGGTCGCTGGGCCTTCAACGGAGGTTCATTGCCCTGCCTCGGGGGAAGGACGCAGCGGACGGATATGGGGCGGAGGCGCCACTGGAGCATGTGACACGCTACTTTCCGGCGGTGTTGCGGGAGTGTGCGTCCAATGTGGACTTTGGGGCGTCCTCTTACCGAGTTCCGCCGCTGCCCGAGGCACGTGCGGCTTTTCCCAACAAGTCGGCAGCAGCGCCGATCCTTTCTCAACCGCCGAAGGGGGGACTCGTTCACGCTGGCCCGCGCGCAAGCTACCCCCCCCCCCCCCACCCACCCAACCCGCCAAGGAGGCGCCATGCGCGTTTAGAGAGAAAGTATCCCCGAAAAAAGGGGAGTAAACCCAGCACCGCCGCTGCGCGTAGACCAGTGGGGGTGCCAGAACCTCCATATCGCCAACCATTCGCGCACCTCTAACCGCGGACCCGCCATTCGGATATTGCCGATCCATACACGCATCCATCCACACAGACGGCGGGCCCGCAAGCCCGGCTGCGCGGCCGACGGAGCCCAGCCAGCGCGGGTGTCGGAAGTTGCATCGCCCCCGGGCTGGCCCGACAGCCAATGGGGAGCCCGCATGGAGCACCATTATGCCGCCGCCGTCCAGGAGGCACCGAGAATGCCCCACGAGTGATGCCACCCCGCCCCCCACCCCCATTCGCGACTTTGATGACGGACGCATCGTTGCAGGGATGGGGGGCAGTTCTGTTCCAGCACACGGGGGCCGTTTGCATCGCCGGAGCGCGGTGGGAGACCTTTGGGAGGAGAGTCCGACAAACCGAGGGTTCGGGGTTCCGTTTTCCTTGCACCTCGTAAATGTTGTAACCTTTGGATTTGGCACAGCAGACGAGGAAGTAGACTTGCGAAAGAGGAAATGAGACCGTAGGGATGACTCACTCGTTGTTCGTCGGGTCTAGGGTGTTGTTTGAAGACACGTGAATGCTGTTGCGAAGTGCCAACGCTACTTTCGCTAACCTTCTTCCTCGTTCCCCCCTCTGGCCGCGTTCTTTCGACAAGAAGTCGCAACTCGTGCCCCGAAAATGCCGCTTTCCCCATACTGGCCGTCACTTGTAGGTGACTGTTGACCGAAGTGCGAGATCCTGCCCTTTGCAGGACACTGTTTGGAACGGTAGCGCGATGAGAAAGCTGCTGTCTTCGGCTGAGCCGATTAGTGTGTGTTTACGTGGATTATGTACAGTGTGTTCGTGCGAACTCCCTCTTTTTCTTTCTGGGAAGCCGGTTTCTGCGACAAGGTTAGGCGGTACTCTCCCTTTCTCGCCCGTAGGCTGGCAAGCGAAGCGCAACGATAGAGGCACAGGACGAGTTCCAGCTTCACATGGCGTCTCCCGCGAGGCGCTGGGTTGGCGTGGCGATGGTACTTGGACTCTTGTTTGTCTTGCTGACAACGAGATCCTGTGCTCTCAACGTGGCGGTGGTTACTGACAGCCGACAATCTGGTATTTTCTCGGTTGCACAGGAGTTGCTCCTCCGTGGGCATCGTATCCGCGTTGTTGTGCCCGCGGCAGAGTGGGACGATTGTCGCGCTCGTGCTGGCCCGCGGTCGTGCGTTGCAGCACCAAGAGTCAAATCGGACAACGTGAGCTCTCTCAGTGAACTGGCTGAGGCAACGCTTGCTGTCGTGACGAAAGGAAGCTTCAGCCCCGATGTGTTCTTCACATCGATTTGGCTTCATGACATCGTTGACAACGCCGTGGCCCGAATGCTAGGGAAGCCAACGGTGTTCCTCGCAGGATATTCTGACGCACTGTACGGCTCGCTGCCGCAAGTTTCGTTGAGCCCACTGCAAAGAATCGTCGAGGGAACTCTTCAGAGTAGCCTGAAAAATGTCTTTGAGAGACACCACGTGATCGTACCATTTCCTTTTGGCGTTGGCTTTCCCGATGAGCACCGGTGCCCCAACGTTCATTCTGTCGGGTTTCTGCCAGAACGGCTCCTTCCCCGCAGAGGATTATCGGAGGCAGTACATCGGTGGATTGATTCGTGTCAAAATGGGATCATATTTGTTGACATGAAAGTAAGCGAAGGCGTCGAGCTCTACGGTCGCACAGTAGCCGCACTAGATCAGTTGTCCCTGCGGAGAAGTATCTGTATCGCATGGCCTTCTCTGCACACCGACGTCCCCCGCGTGCCCAAGCCCACTTCGCCGCTGTTTCTCGCAATTGGTCGGGATGTGGATCGTGAAACTATTTTAGGGAGGAACAACACCAAGTTGCTAGTATCACCTTCTTGTGATTTGGGCACTTTGGAGACAGCCGCGCAGTCTGAAACAGTGCTGATGGTGCTCCGCAGCTCCTCGAAGCTCAGCCAGGCATGCAGCATGGTGAACTCGACATCGCTGGGCATCATTGTCGATTTCGAGAGGGAGAAATCATGCCTATATGACTTCTTCAATGGTGTTTGGAACAACACTATTGCTGCCGGAGAAATGAGGCGTATCTTTAGATACAACCACCTTCTTGGGGGTCCACCAAAGGCAGCACAAGTCGTAGAAACAGCTGCCTACTTGGGCAGGAACAACAGCGACTTCCTCTGCTCTTCCCACTCCAGCTGGTTGCGTGAGAATGATCTCGATGTCACCATCATCGGCGCGGGTATTCTTAGCTGTGCGCTTTTTGTGGTAGTTCGGGTGATTTACCCGCTGTCAGTGAGCATCCTTAGAGGAAGTGATGGAGCGTAGACTGTGTCGCGCTTGAATTGATGGATCGGGATCTAGAGTCCATCACAGATGCGTGTGGGAAACTAGACAGCAGTCCTCCTTTCATTTTTCCGTCTACCGTCCGTTACAAGTCTCGTTCCTTTGTTCATCGTCCTTCTTCTTGGCATCCTCCACCTTGGCGGCCTTTCGGCGTAAGACTACTGTGTCACAACTGCGGTGTGGGGGTAAGTAACCCTCAATGTCGCACGACAAGAAGCTCCTCTGAGTATGACGTAGAACTAAATGAGAGGATTGCTGGAGCACTGGTGCTGCCTGAGTGACGCGTCGCTCTCGAAACGAACAGCTCAACATCATACACACGCGTGAGCTTGTGGACAACCACGGCGTCTAAATCACCCCCGACCTTTACTTGCCTCTCCTCTAGATTTCCCATCTGTTCGCCTCGCATTCTCCACTTCCCTCCCTGCCGAGCCATCATTGTCACACGCAAAACCCGTCCGCGGCACACTTCGGCACGGCAGGTTTCCTTGTCAAGGCACCTTTCCACATCGCAATCCAAAAAAGGGAACAGCTTACTAAGAACCATGTCCGAGATCGAAGAAACTTTTAACCGGATCAGCCAACGGCCAAATGTCACTGGAATCATTGTGGTGGACAAAGATGGCACACCGATCCGCAGTACGATTGAGGATACTATCGTTCAAAATCAGTACGCACACCTCATCTCCGCCCTAGCCGCCAAGGCTCGCCACTGCGTCCGTGACCTCGACCCCACGAACGATTTGTCGTTCCTGCGCATTAGAAGCAAGAAGAACGAGATCATGGTTGCACCTGACAAGGACTTTATACTGATTGTGATTCAGAACGTTTCTGACTCCGCCTAGGCGCACAGTGAAAGGAAAAAGAAAGAGAAGAAGAATGCTCCCAGGCTTGCAGAGTCCTTTACCTGGTCGGACTCTTTTCTTGCTTTTTCGTCTTCGCAGCATATGTTGTTGGCTGCGGTGAATGACTTTTGTGGCTTTCCTCTTTCCTTACTCCTGACTATGTAGATAATGTGATGCTTCATTTCTCGACCTGCAAACAACAGAGCGATAGAGAGAACCATGTTGGCGAGAGGTCAGAGAGCACAGATTTAGCCGCGCGGCTCACCGCAGAGGAACGGAAAGGTGTGCCTCTGATGCCACTGTGAGTGAAGTGAATGCGAAAGGGACGGTTCCTCAGAACACAAGTCCTCACACTCACCTGAACCTCTTTTCCTTTTCTGCGCGCGTGTGTGGTAGAACTGTCAAGAGAGCGAGAAAGCGAGCCTTCACTTATCGCTGAATCATTCCCTGTTTATCACACTTTCGCGCTTTGTCTCTTTGTTTTCGCTTGTCTCTTTGTTTCTCCCTCCACCTGAGCTGACGCACGGATTGACTTCGGGTAGCAGTGGCGATGCTGCAAGTGCTTGATGTGGCCAGACACGTCTTTTGGAATGATGGCATGTACGACCGGAAGCTGCTTCCTGCTGAGGCAGCTCTAGAAAGATGCAAGTACACACTGACTGACTTGGCAACGATGAGCGGGCGAGAACGGATCGCTGTATTCAGACAGTGCGGTGTCGATCCGTCCCTCTTCCCTCTTTTTCTGAGGTCTATCCAGCACCTGACATCTCTCCACGGGCCAGGGACCGTAACTGACAGCTACACGATTCATCGACACGTCGGCGCGCGTGGGTGGAGCCCGTTCGGCAACAACGCACCGCTATTGGGCTATCCCGTTGTTGTAAGCCAAGCGTACCGGGAGAAGTCGTCGGCAAAGGTGTCTGGACGCGGAGGAGGAGGAAGCGAAAGTAAGACATGCGTCATGATCACCGACTCCGGAGAGCACTACAATGGGCTTCTCAATCAAGGCGCCACGTGCTACCTGAACTCCATCCTCCAGGCGCTCTTTCACATTTCTGAGTTTCGCTCGATCATCTATCAAATGCCGACGAAGGAAGAGGCTGAGGAGCTCAGCGAGGTGGACCCACCTGGCGCCAAGTCGATTCCGTACGCGCTACAGCGGTTATTTTGTATGCTGCAAACAGCCACTCAGGCAGTGGGAACAACGGAGCTGACCGAATCATTCGGGTGGGGCGAGGCTGACAGCTTCATTCAACACGATGTGCACGAGCTCACCAGGGTGCTTATCGACAATCTTGAGAAGAAGCTCAACGTGCAGAATCCCGGCGAGAAGGATGGCAGCGGGGTGAAGGGGCGAAATGCGATTGACGAGCTGTTCCACGGTTCCCTCGAGTCGTACGTGAATGTTGACGAGGCCGGGTATCACGGGTCCCACGACGAGCCGTTCTACGACCTGCAGCTCGTTGTAAAGAACAAAAAAGACATTTACGCCAGCTTTGACTCGTTCTTCCAAGTCGAGGTGCTTGACGGCAAGAACAAGTACTGCCTCGAGCAGGACGGCAAGAAGACGTACCATCGCGCGGAGAAGGGGGTACGCTTTAAGAAGATTCCCCCGGTCCTGCTTTTGCACCTCGCTCGCTTTGACTATGACTGGGAGCATGGAGAGACCAAGATCTTCTCTCGCTGGGATTTCTTCAGCACCTTGGATCTCTCCCGATACATGCCAGCGCACTGCAAGCCCGAGGAAACACACTACACTCTGTGCAGCGTACTCGTTCACTCTGGATCGAACACGGGCTTTGGCCACTACTACTGCTTCTTGTTGTGCTCAGGGCAGTGGTACAAGTTCAATGATGAGACGGTAACCCCCGCCACGCTGAAGGAGGTCTTTGGCTCCAATTTCGGAGGCTGCAAGGTCAACTACTGGGGCTCCGAAGTTCCCCAAATATCCACCGCATACATGCTTGTCTACATTCGCACTAGCGAGATGGAAAGGCTGATGAGGCCGATTGGCGCTGGGGATGTTCCCCGCCACGTAGTCCAGCAGTTGCAGAGAGAGCAGGTGGAGTTGGAGCGCAAGGTGAAGGAGCGTTCAGAGGACTACCTGTACGGCCGCGTCCACTTCATCCAACCCGCAGACATCAATGACCAGGAGGGGTTCTTGACATACCGTGTGCCGCCGCATCACAAGTTTTCCTCCCATAGGACGCTGCGCGTGTTGCTAGAGTCAGAAGCGCTGCCCGAGTTCACCACGTTTGCCACCCGCGTGTTTGATTGTAAAGAAGGCAAGGTGCTGCTGTGGTATGTTTCTACCCGCTCCACAGCCACCACACGCGCGCGTCTGTTTGCACTGGTGAAGCCGGGCATGAAGGTCAGTGACGTGTTGGCGGGGAATAGCGAGTGTTCCATCCTCGTAACCACGCCTGACAATGTTCCCTTCGTGGACCTGGGCGAAGACGCCAGCGAGTTTCAGATTTTCCACCACAAGCTTTATGACCCGCTTCTGCTCAAAATGTATTTCCTAGGGTGCACGGTGGTGAGGCGCAGTCCCAACGGTGACACTGAGGCAGCTTTGGAGAAGGTGAAGCCACATATCCGCAAGATGATCGCCCGTCTCCCTGACGAATCTCCCAGGCATCTCAGGCACCACATTGTCAATGGAAAGGGTGCAAACACACACGGGACGGCGGGAGGGGGAGGGGGAGGTGAAGGCGGAATGGCAAAGCGAAACTTGAGCCTCTCTGCAGGTTTGGACGCGGCCGCGAAGGAAAGTGGCGGCGACGCGGTGGCGCCAGCAGCAATGGGAGGAGGAGGAGCGGCGATGGCAGACGGTGCTGGTGCACCCGATGCCCATGGAACGGGGGCAGTGCGTGGCCCGCCGTCGGGGGAGCTTCTGGTCGTGCAAGAGGACGAGGTGCGCGGCTTTCCGCGCTGCGAAAACCTCAGATCGGGCGACTTCCTCGTGTGGCAGCCTTCCACTCCCCCAGAGCTGCAGGAGAACGTCTTTTACCCGGATGTGGAGTCGTTCCAGCACTTTCTGCGTCGGCGGATTCCGGTCGAAATTCGTCTCAACTGCCCGCCGACCTACGCGACACTGATCAAGACGGAGATGGCCAGCGACATGACGTATGAGCAGCTGCAACGCCATGTGGCCTACCTTATTGGCGAAACACCCAATTACGACCGCATCCGCTTCACGCGTCACAACCCAGATACCGAGCTTCCGTACTTTATGAAAGGAAAGAAACGCGACCGGCCAACTTTGGAGAAGTTGCTGACTCCGGCCAACAGCCGCACGAATGTACTATCCAAATACCTCTACTACGAATACTGCAAGTACACCGTGACAGAGATTGAAAGCGCGCACTCCTTGCAGTTCAAGCTGTACTGTGATTGCGTGAAGGCGGTTAGCTCGCACTGGATTCTCATGCCGCGTGAAGTTCCCATTACCGCGGAGGAGCTGTTCAGCACTTGCGTGCGCGAAATTCAGGCCGACTACGCGTCTGGGGCTGTGGTCTTTCCACAGCCCGCCAGCGGAGAGGAGTCCTCTGAAAACAACTCCAAGTTTCGTTTCGTGGAGTTCATCCGAAATCTGAGAGCTGGTGACGCGTGCAAGGTCTTGCGCTTGGTGGACGTCTGGCGTGGCCGCGTGTACAACATCCTCGACCGCGACCACGCCCTCGTCTTCGAGCACCAAACCTTTGAGGAGAGCGCCGAGTACAGGATCGAGCGCATCCCTGAACCGATCCCTGGCGTCCCTGTGAATGAGCAGATGCTGGTGCCTGTCAACCATTTCACGGTCATCCGCCAGCGCAGGGACCCGGTGGAGACGCACAGCGAGCCATTTGGCATCTATGTCCTCAATCGTGAAAGCCCAGAAGAGTTCCTGCGCCGCATCGCTGACAAGCTGGAGTTGCCCTTTGCCGCTGTGATGGACTGGAAGGTCTGCCTTGTGAAGGAGGGCCGCGTGGTGGAGACAAAACCTGACTTGCCCATGGGGGTGCAGCTCATGGATTTCTGCAGCCCAGAGAGCTTCGCACCAAACCAGAAAGATCCCATCAAGAGCGCCTTCGTCGGTCTGGAGCATGCTCCCTCAACGAAGAGAGGGGCAAAGCGCGAAGACAAGGTGGTCATCCTAAACTGAGGTTGGGGGGATGGGGTGGGAGGGGAGGAGGTGCCGGTTTCCCTCCTTTCCATTACTCGCTTCCCGTCTGCGTGTGTGTGTGTGGCACTGCAGCGTCTCTGTCTGCTCTCTTCTTCTACTGTTTGCTGCGTCTCTCTGCTTCGCTCGTTGCGCGTTTCCCGAACTCGTTTCAGCCAACTCTCCGTTGTTGTACTGTGCGTCTCGTCCTCCGTGGTGTGAAGAGGTGACTTGTGCCACTTATTTTGTCTTCCCGTTGTGTGTCCCTGCTAACCGCCGCGAGCCCGGGAACGGGCAGGAGAGGAAAAGTATCCTCGAGCTCCTTCAGGGAATGGCAGTGTGTGTGAATGTACTCTTATTGTCGTTGTTTGTTTGTCTGACGAGTATAACTGTCTTCGTCTTTTGTTGGCAGCTCAGGTGGGGACTGTCTTGCGACTGTAGTGATGGCTCTTCCCCCTTTCTTCGTTCGCTTTCCCCCCTCTCCTCTTTTGCGTGCTTCTTGTTTTCACATTCCCACTTCCCAGCAAACGAAGAAAGGTGTGACTCGTACACAACAAAAAGTGTGTGTGTGTTGTGGTTGAGTAGCTGCGCTGTTGACGGCGCACAAGCCGCGTTGCTCGTCCTTCTTACTCGTCACTTTTCCTTGTCTCTTCCTTCTCGGTTCTCTCTTCTTTTTGAATCACCGCGTATCGCTAGCTTCACATCGCAACTGCTCGCGTTAATCTGCCTGTTTCACTCCTTTTCTTCCTTCCACAGTGTAGCGTCATACCTCTCTGCACCATCAGCGTACATTGATCTATCACACCTCATCATCCGTATATCTATACAGGTAGACTGATACCAACCCGAAGTGGCGGGAAAGTTGGGAGTTTTTCTTTCCCCCTCCACGACGCGCGTGCAAAGGAGACTTTTGCCGTTACACGCTGTTATCGCGAGGCGTGTCTCTGGCCTCAACATGTCGTCCTCTCCAGCCCAGGCGCCTGCAGACGGCGAGCACCGCTACGCACGCGTTAATGTGAACATGCCCCGAGACTACTGGGACTACGACGCCCTGCGGGTGCAGTGGAACAGCCCGGATCGCTACGAGGTGGAGCAAAAGATTGGTAGAGGCAAGTATAGCGATGTGTTTCTAGGTGTTGACACAAAGATCCCCCGCACGGTTGTCATCAAGGTGTTGAAGCCTGTGAAAAAGAAGAAGATTCTGCGAGAGCTGAAGGTGTTACAGACGTTGAAAGGCGGGCCGAACATTGTGGAGCTCTACGACGTGGTGCGTGATGCCAGCAGCAAAACGCCATCATTCGTCTTCGAGCACATCGATGCGTCCGATTTCCGGGAGCTGTTTCCCCGTTTCACCGACCGCGACGTGCGGGACTTTATCTTCCAAGTCCTCATAGCCCTGGAGTACGCGCACTCTCGAGGCATCATGCACCGCGATGTGAAGCCGAACAATGTCTGTGTTGACCACAAACGGAACACACTAAAGCTCATTGACTGGGGTCTGGCCGAGTTCTACCACCCAGCCACCACGTACAACGCGCGTGTTGCCTCGCGGTACTTCAAAGGCCCAGAACTGCTGGTGGAGCTACCCATGTATGACTACCGACTGGATATGTGGTCTTTGGGGTGCATGCTTGCTGGGATTATCTTCATGAAGGAGCCCTTCTTCCGCGGCAAGGATAACAACGACCAGCTCGTGCGCATCGTCAAGGTGCTCGGCACCGATGAGCTGGATGAGTACCTGACCAAATACAATTTGAAGCTGCAGCCCGCGCTGCAGGCTCTCGTCGGTCGTCACACCAAGAAGCCATGGACCACGTTCGTGACAGTGCAGAATCAGCACCTGTGTCCCTCCGACGCCCTTGCATTCCTAGACAAACTCCTCCAGTACGATCACACCCGCCGCATTCAGGCCCTGGAGGCACTGCAAGACCCCTACTTCGACCCTGTGCGGCCCAAGGAAAACCCACTCTTAGTCGTCCCAGCGGCTCAAGCGACAGACGGGAACGAGGAAGAGGAGGGGCAAGGGCCCGCTGAACTGCCCGCGCCACAGCCTTGAGGACAGGTCGGAGAGGGGAGGGAAGCCAAGAGAGAGTGAGAGAGTAGGGGTAGTTCATGGTAGAAAGTGACACAGCGGTCACCACCTTTTTTCTTGCTCTCCTTGTTTGCCCGCACGGTTTCCCCCTCGTTCCTTTGAGTAGTGGTTTCTCTTGCTTTGTGTGTGTGTGTGTGTGTGATCTTGTCTCCTGCCCTTCCACGTCTCCTTCGTCCAACGACTGCTTTCGTTGCCCCACACACCACGTTACTTGTTTTCTTCGGTATTGATGCTATGCTAACGTCTATGGCTCCTCTTCCACTTGGGAAGCGCACCGTTGTCACCATCGCTCGCGGTGGCGCTGAAAACGAGGAAAGAAGGCAGGAAGCTGTCCTTTTTTTGTTTTTTTGTTTTGTTTTTGCAGCTTCCTCTCCCATTCGTTATTCGTATGTTCTTCGAGGGCTGTGCTGTTTCCCGTGGCTTGCTTCATTTCCTCTCCACCTCGTTTTCCTTACGTCTGATGTTCTGTGGCGTCCCCATGTTACTTGCCCTGTACTTTCCCTGGTAAGAAGTGTTACCGACTTCATTCCTTGTCTTCCACTCCCTTTCCCCTCTTATAGCTATTGTGCCAGTGCCGCAGCCGCTGCGGCAGCACATGCCAGCATCGTCAGCGCAGAACAGGGTGATGCTGCGGCCTCTTCAAGCGCTCGTACCGAATACACGTAATAATATCCATCATTCAAGCAAAGATTGGGTGTGACATGAGGGAACGAAGGGATAGACGAGACAAGGTAAGGCAGTGCGCTTGCCACGTGTTTCTGTTTTCGCAAGTCACAGGCTTCGCGCACTGGACGTATCGGAGTGGGAAGTCTGGTGGACTCTCGGCAAGAGAAAGAAGGAAGCCATGACAGTGCTTCCTCCTCTGTAATGCAATGCTTCCCCCACCCGTTGGCGTCATTGGTAGTGCTCGTCGCTTGCGCTTCTTGTTTTTGTTCCTGTTACCCCGCCCAAGCTTCTACACACATACATACGTACATATACTTCTTTCTTTTGTGCGTAGAATCCTTCTCACAGGGTTACCGGGGACACATGTTCGGTCGCAGAAGTCTCAGCTGCTGCTCCCACGTCACAGTTGGGCTTCGCGCAAGACTCGCAGCCACGCTGCGTCCTGCAGCGTCCGTATCTGTGACTTTCTCCGTAGTGACAGCGACACGCCTACCCTTCTCAACCTCGCGACCGCAATTTCAACTTAGGCGCACGGCAATCCACCTGAACAACGATGGGGAAGGTGGCAAAGAGGGTGGGTACCAACCTGGGAAGGTAGCCGGAGAATCATTCACGAACGGCAGTGGGGATGTGCAGAACACGACAGGGACCAAGCCAGCCAAGGAGTACGGGGCAAAGGAGGAGGGCGGCGCTGCCAGTGGCAAGGAGACCGACGACGGCTTCCACGAGGACGCCATTGTAGTGAAAGATGAAAAAGGCAATAGTATCGTTCGCGTTCGCCGCCTCCCGCTGACCCTGATCGAGGAGATCCCCGTTCCCCAGCGCGTCTTCACGGAACTGGAACTGATTATGATGGCCTGGTGCGAGGAGCACGCCCGGCAGTACGGTCTCATCATGACCTTTGTCCGCATCTCCATCTTTGTGCTCATCTCGATCGTTCTCTACGTCTTCTACCGCACGCAAATCTCGAGTGAGCGGCTGCTGCGTGGTGTTGACAACATTCCCAAGGACCTGCGTATTGGCAACGTGGTCTACTTTGACATTACCGAAGACGGCGTCGACATTGGCCGCATTGTCATTGGCCTCCTTACCGAGGACTGCCCCTTGTACTGCGAGTACTTCCACCGGCGGTGCACGGGGAGCGGCGCGACGGGTGATTCGTTCCGCGGCCTGCAAATGAGCGCTATTGTGCCGCGGCACTGCTTGATTTTTGGCGATGGTCGCGAGATGACGCACGACGTTCCCGGCTTCAACCCGAACTACTTGCCAACGGAGCACATTAGCAATGGTGCCTGGCGTGGCGCGCTGTCTTCTATCACCTACGGCCAGGACCGCGAGAGCCCTAACTTTGTCATTCACGTATCCTCTGGCGACTACAAGCCGCAGGTGTTCGGACTCATCGTTGGCGGTTACAACGTGGTGGAGCGCATGAACCAGGCGGGCTCCAAGCACGGCAACTCGCCGAAGCGTGGCTTTGTCATCCACGACTGCGGCGAGCTCTGCACCTTGGCCAAGTCGCACATTGTGCCCATGCCGTGGCGCCTGTATGAGAGCATCTCCAAGGGGTACGATGAGGAGAAGTTCGGCCCCAAACTGTCTCAGGAGGTTTTGGTCGACTCCGACGCACGTGGTGCGCAGGTGTACGCCAAGATGCACACCGCCGACGCCGCGGGTACTTCCACTGCCGAGGGCGGTAAGAAGCACAAGCGGTTCTGGATTTTCTAGCGAACCGAGCTGTCATCGTGAAATGTCTCTCGCTTACTCGCTCTTTCACGCCGTTGGCTTCCCCGTTGGTGCTTTATCTCTTCTCTCCTTTCTCTTCATTGGTTTCTCTCTGTTCCGGTCCTTGACCTCTGCTCATTTCTTTTCGTCTTTTTCTCGTCCTTTCCTTCTTTTAGCACTGTCTGTTTGTCTTTTGATGCCGGCTTCGTTGCCCATCACCTTCCTGTCGGTGGCGCTTCAAAACGAACCAACAGCAAGAAAGAAGCTCATTCTCCTTTTTGGCACTTCAGTAGTCCCACCCAAATAAAAGCTGCCGTCGAGTATATAATATGCTGTTTCGTCCTCCCCTCCCCCCCTCCCCCCCAAACGAAAGTGTCTAGTTAAGCTTTTGGCGTTCCTCATTTTGTGCTCGTTTATGAGATCACATACCTCTTCAACAAAAGAAACCATACATGTTCGGAAGCGATACGATGTGTAACCATCGTTGCTATCACGTTTGGGTGTGAGACCAATAGGTCGGTGTCCTGACTCCCCAGCGAAACCGAGACTTCGGGCAAAGGGACACCTTTGGCTCCCCTCCCTCTTTCTCGTTTGCACAGGGGAGCACAGGACATCCGTTACTGTCCCACTACATCTCTCTGCCGATGCTCATCAAAGACCGTTTGGCTGCTTTGCTCTTTCTTCTTTCCTTCTTCTTCTGAGTTTTCTCTTCAAGCATACGTAGAGAAGGCAGCACCAAGAGTCCTTTCTGCTTGTCGAAATGCTGGAGTTTGAGGGGAGCAGCCTGCTGCGGCACCACATTGTGTGCAGCATTCTGGCCAAGAGACCTGTGCGCCTGACGAACCTTCACGCAGGCGACGACCCCAGGGGAATCCAGGCATTTGAGGCCAACTTCCTCAAGTTCATTGACCGCGTCACGAGCGGCTCCTCGTTCCAGACGCGGGAAAACAACACGGTGCTGACGTTTACCCCGGGCATCGTCCTAGGTGGCACCTTCACCCACGAGGTTCCCACGGCGCGGTGCGTCTCGTACATTATCGAGGCAGCAGTGCTGCTGCTTCCCTTTGCCAAGTTCGACTCTCGCATTACCTTTTTTGGCGCCACACAGAGCGAGCTAGACCTGTCGGTGGACACGCTGCGCACGGTCACGACGCGCTGGCTGCAGCTTTTCGGGGTGGAGGCCAATGTGCGCATCGTTCGGCGCGGCGGGCAGCCTGGCGGCGGCGGTGCGGTGGTGCTCGAGGTGCGGGCGGTGCGGAAGCTGAGTAGTGCGACGACCAAGGAGCGGGGCCGCGTGCGCCGGGTGCGCGGGATCGCCTTTGCCTGCAAGACGGCCCCTGACCTGCCTCAGCGGGCGGCAACGGCAGCCAAAGGGGCTCTGCTGAACCTCCTCCCCGACGTGTATGTTGTGACCGACGTGGACGCGAGCAAGGGGAACAAGAATGAGGGCATTAGCGGCTACGGCGTCATCCTTGTCGCGGAGACAACAAGCAAACTGTGCGTTATATCGCAGGAGACCGTTGCCCTGCCAGGGGAGTTGCCTGAGGACGTTGGCAAGCGCGCGGCGGAGCTGCTAATGGACCAGATTTTTGACGGCGGGTGTGTGGATGCTCATCACCAGCTGCTTGTGCTGCTGCTAATGGCCCTTGGTCCGGACGAGATCTCAACCATCCGTTTCGGCCAGCTCACCCCGAGCGGCGTCTCGGCGCTGATGCTGATGGAGTCCTACTTCGGGGTGTCGTGCGCGGTGAAGGAAGAGGAATCCTTCGCGGGCCGTGCCCTGCCCCCTTCCACTCTCATCACATGTCTCGGTAGCAATATTGTGAATGTCTGGAAGAAGTCCAGCTAGGGTCGAATGCCGCACGCTCTCTTGCTTCTGTGACACTTTCGCCCCCCTTTCTTCTTTTCTCCTTCTCCCTTCCATAAAAAGCATCCCTAATTCTCGACTAACGGACCGTGTAACCTACTGTAGCAAAACCAAACTGTGATCCTCCGCCCCCCCCCCCCCCCCCGTTGCAAAGCAGCCATCAAAGACGAGATGTCTCAACAGGGCGAGAGAGAGGAAAAGGAAGCAGACAAGACATGCAAACCGCACGTGCTGTCGGGAAGGGGGGATCATGTGGTGTTCGGCGTGGTCTTCAACTTCCATGGAAGCGCACGCTGAGCGAAAGTGCTCTCACCCGACTGCCGATCAATGCAGCCTCCTTTTACGGAGCAATGCACAACTTCCCCTCTCCTCCTCCTCCTCCCCTTGGGGATTTGTGACGTATCCGCACTAAAAACAACAACACTAGCAAAGGAAGAAAAGCAAACGGATTAACAGAGAACAACCACGACGACCCACAGCTTGAACGACAGACCACACGCATTGAAAGGGAGCAGAAGTTCTTTCGGTCTCCCTCTGGCATTGCAACGCGGGGAGCTGGGCACACATTAAAGGGATGGAGCTCAACTTCTCGAACAAGAACCTCGTCTCGTTTGATGCATCCTACCTTGGAAAAGGTGTCGAGAAGTCAATCAACGCGTCTCTCCTCTCCTCCGGAGGAGGCAGCGGGAGCGGCGAGTCCAGTTCGCTTGCCAACTTACTCGAATGCGCACCTGTCGTGAAGGGAATCGACTTATCGCACAATGCGATACACATGTTTGTTGGCGGCGAGACCTTGCGGCACGTGGTGCGGCTCGACCTCTCGTACAACGTCCTTTCCGTCCTCAACACGAATAGCTTGCCACCCGCCCTGCAAAGGCTCAACCTGGCACACAACAACCTGCGGGAACTGGGTAGTCTGGCCATCCACGTGCCACTGCTGCAAGAGCTCGACATCAGCTACAATGACTTCACGGCGAGTGGACTTCGCGATTTTCCTCCCTCCCTCACCGTGCTGCACGCACAAGGTAACAATGTGGGCTCTCTCGAGGCCCTGCAGCCACTGAAGCGTCTGTCGAGGCTGAACGTAAGTGGCAACCGACTAGAGACCGTAGAGGCCCTCCAGGGGCTGCGTGACCTGCCGTGTCTGCACCACCTGGAGCTGCGCGACAACGGCGTGCTTGCCGCCGCGGCGACCGCATTCGGGGTGTCGGAGAGTGTGGCCGTGCGTCGTGTGCTGGCCGACGTCGCACCGCGCCTTGTGACGCTGGACGGGCAGCCGCTCTCGCAGGCCTCGAGCAACAACAATTTCAAGGCGATGCAGTTGGCCGCATCCCGGGCGAGCTCGAGAACCAGTGCCCGCTCGCAGTCGAACAGTTCCTCTATCATTTCCCAACCGACGCGACAACCGGTCTCGCACTCGCGCGTCAACACGGAGCCAGTGCAGACCCCCATCCCAAATCGACTGACGCGGCCGAGCACGGAGATGAGTTGTGTCTCGCAACAAACAACTGGCACGAGTAAACGTCTGCGTACCACTCGAGCGCCGGCGCCACCCGCGATGGAGGTGCGACTGATGGAAGCCAAGGTGGCGGAGCTGCGCCGGCTTCTGGCAGAAAGCGAGAAGAGAGAGAACGAGGAGCGATACGAGCGCAACATCCTCATGGACCAGATAAAGAGCTGTGCTGGTGTTATTGACGCCCAGGCGGTGGAGCTCGGGGCGTTGCAACAGGAGATTGTAGAGTTGGAGGAAGAGGATCGCTCCTTGCGAGACCGTGTCGCCGCCGTGGAGCACACGTTTGAGCAGACCCACGCCACCCTCATTGCCCAAAGGGTGGAACTGTTTGGCCATACTGAGCCAGCTCCCAAGTAGCTCGACGACACAAGCCACAGGTGGGAAGTATTAATGGTAACCTATCCATTCAAACTTGATCATAGACACCCCCCACTTCTGTGACTTTACGCGATAGATGGATATCTCACTCCAACACAACAACAACGACAAAGAACAGTAACAACAGCACCAAACGACGAGGAGAGGAGCACTTTGCTGTGGGTCGGTGTTCCTGGAGGACGAAGCATCCGACACAGGTGTCCTTTTCTCTTTACTTCTTCCTATGTCGTCGCTGAGGAGCGCACTCCCCACGCTTACTTCACTCATTTTCCTTCCCTCTTCTCGGCTCTTCTCTTTGGAAGCCACCTCAATCGCGCACGTCAAGGGGTAGTCTAGAAAGGCTGTGCACGCAACCGGGAAGCACGTGGCCATACCCCCCCCCCCTCTTCCCGATCTTCCCAGTAACTCTACCTTGTTCTCGGGATATTCTTGACCGAGCTTCGAGATTCTTTCCGTTCGGCATCCCGCCACTTCTTTGCGCTGACTTCTCTCCCATCTTCCCCCCTCTCTATTCCCTTTCTTGCTTCTTAGAGCTTCTAGAGCCCCGAGGTAGAATGGACTTCCATCTGATAGAGCGTCTGGGCGGCTCGTGCCGGGCTGTCACGATGCTAACATTCCTTGTACACTTCCTGCACCCGCTCTTTTGCGTAACCACCTATCTCTACTGGATCAAGGACCAGGAAACACTCCTTGGCCGGCCGCTGGTGACGGCGTACTTGGCCATGATAGTTGTCGCGTGTGTCTTCTACCTCTTTGTGGCCTCGGTCTTCTACATGTGGGCGTGGCGCTTCCCAGAACCGGAGGAGGTGGCCAAGCGCCGACGCATCTACGGCGTGACGGTCAATCTTCTCTTTTGCGATATCCCCCTCTTTGTCATTGAAACCAAGATTGTCTGGCAGGTGAAGTTTGTGAATGGGGTGCAGGGATTCACGTACGTGCTAACCTGCGTCTCCATCTTTTACTCGATCGTGCGCGTGTGGACCTTCTTCATGGTGAAAATCATCAAAGTACGGGCACCCATTTCAACTTCGTACCCACGTTTCTCGCTTAGCCGACCCTACAACAACCAACAGCCCCACTACAGACCTAGCGGCGGGGCAGACCGAGCCATGGAGTACGTTGACCATGACGCCGGCTTCTCCCCTGACGTCCGCACCGGCAGCAACTGGACGCCACAGCGGCCCTACGAAATGAGCTCGTTCCCAAGCAGCGGCGGCCCTTCTGCGAGCAGGTACTACGTGGACGAAGACGAACCACAGTTCACGCCGCCACAGGAGTACCACAACCGCTACGCGGCAGGCACTCCCGACAACAGCAACCGATACTACTACGACGAAACCCCAGGCACAACGCGGCGGCGCTTGTAACCGCACGCACAGCACGCGTTGCTTCTCCCCCTTCCCTCCAGTTTGTATCATTTTCCCTCTCCACCGCTAGAACTCCTTTCCCCTTCCCCTTCCCTTCAAAAAAAAAAAAAGAAAGAAAGAACAGAAGAGTACAAGAAGACGAATGCAGATCACATTGCAGGACAGCGACAGGTACGCAAAAAAAAAAAAACACGATATGCAGTGATACACACAAAGCAGGGCAATAGCTAGTTGACTGGGAAAGCAGAGGCTGGAGAGTGAAAGAGCGATGTGGAAGTCGCTTTGTTCACCGCTGGCCTCAGGTTTCCCTGCTTTCCAGCACATGATCGAAGAATCTCCTTCCCCCCTCTCGCTGCTTCACGTTCTTCTCCTCCTTCCCGTAGTCGTTTCACGCAACCACGATGGCCAGCCTCAAGTGCACGTCCCGCCGCAAGTCCCGCCGCGCCCACTTCCAGGCGCCGAGCCATGTGCGCCGCATCCTCATGTCCGCGCCCCTGTCCAAGGAGCTGCGCGCCAAGTACAACGTCCGCAGCATGCCCGTCCGCCGCGACGACGAGGTCGTCGTGAAGCGCGGCACCTTCAAGGGCCGCGAGGGCAAGGTCACGGCGTGCTACCGCCTCAAGTGGGTCATCCACGTGGACAAGGTCAACCGTGAGAAGGCCAACGGCTCCACCGTCCCGGTGGGCCTCAACGCCAGCAACGTCGAGATCACCAAGCTGAAGCTGACCAACCACCGCAAGGCCATCCTCGAGCGCAAGGACCGCTCTGCCAAGTCGGACAAGGGCAAGGGCAAGGTCACCGCTGCGGACAAGGCCATGCGCCAGATGGATTAGGTGCGCGTGTTCCCCCTTCCCCCTCCCCCCGCCCTTTCTCTCGGGGACAAGGGGAGGAGAGGCCGTGTGTGTGTGTGTGTGTGAGCTCCTCTCCACCCGCATGTGAAACATGACACACTCTTCTTTACTCATTTCACCTTTCAACGCAAAACCAACAGCCAGGAAAGCAAACTGCCACCCCGGCGATAATGCAAAGTGCGCCAACCCGCTCTGCGCGGAATGTCCGCGCAGGACGGGGGTATCCGAGGCGGGGTAGGCGACAGGTGTTTTCTGCTGGGGATCCCTACTGCGGGGCCTCCTCCTCCTCTCCTCCGTCCAGCGGGGGTTGGGGTGAGGTGGACCCCAACCACCGAGGCCATTCTGTTTGGTGCCTTGCCTGTCCTCCCTTGTCACACGCTCGCGAGAAATCTCTTCTCCCTGCCGCCCCCTTCCTCTCCGCCTGGACTGATGCTCGTGATCCCCTCCCCTCACGCACGCAAAGTACAAGAGCTACCGCGGACAGTAACCCACTCAGCTTCGACGTGCGGGCACACCAGGATCCATACACACACGAACACACACACTCACATAAAAGAGAGAAATAGTATACGTACGATAGACGGTTTCTCAACCATAGACGCAACCTACCCACCGATCACCCGACCTTGTTCTTCCCTCTGACTGCAGGCGGCTCACATGATCACCCGCTTGGACAGGGCCAGCGCGCGCAAGATTAGCGCTGGGCAGGTCATCACTGACCTTTCCAGCGTGGTGAAGGAGCTGCTGGAAAATGCTCTGGACGCTGGAGCGCAAAGCGTGAACATCCGTGTGCACGGTTTCGGCCTGGAGAAGATTGTCGTCGAAGATGACGGGGAGGGCATTCCCATGCCTGGCGTGGTGGATCCGGGCACCGCGACCATCGTGCAGGACGCGTCAAGC
Source organism: Herpetomonas tarakana (assembly GCA_030849825.1). Classification (NCBI taxonomy): domain Eukaryota; phylum Euglenozoa; class Kinetoplastea; order Trypanosomatida; family Trypanosomatidae; genus Herpetomonas; species Herpetomonas tarakana. The sequence goes on along the minus strand of JASAOB010002713.1, from coordinate 21,571 downwards.
CCGCTGCTGAAGAGCCGTGCGACGACGAAACGGATGCACCACGACAACTCGGAGGACAACACCAAGCCCAACACCTCGGCGCACGGTGACAGCGGGTTGGAGGATCCCTCGCTCGGCTTTCGAGGAGAAGCGCTGCACTCCTTGGCGCAGCTGGGCAAGGTCACCATAGAGACGATGCACGCTGCCCAGGCTCCACACACGGTACGACTCACGTATGACAGCTCGGTACACGAGACACACTTGTCTGTGAGCAACACACGCCAATCCACAGGGACCGTTGTCACAGTTGAGGGTCTATTCAAGCAGTTACCAGTGCGACATAAGGAGTTTGTGAAGAACCAACGAAGGCAGCTACTCAACGCGACGGGCCTGGTGAAGCAGTACGCCGTCTCGCATCCCCAACTGCGGCTCGTTTTCACCCACCAGGAAAACTCTCAGAGTGCCGTCACAACGCTCGTCTCCCTGACGGGTTCGAACGACCTACAGCGCAGCGTGTCGGAGGCGTACGGTGGTCTGTGTCTTTCCCGTATGTCTCGCGTAGAGTGGCATTGCTCCTTCGGTGATGTCGAGGGGTTCGTGTCCCACGTGAGTGGCGGTGGGCGGATGGCTGCAGACAGGCAGATCTTCTCCCTGAACCGCCGCATTGTGGACCTACCGCGTCTGGCCGCCTCGCTCAACGACGCGTTCGCCCAGTGTCTGCCCAATGCCCACCAGCGGCAGTCGGTGGCGTTCTTCCTGCGTATCACCACCCGCGGCGCGTTCGACTACGACGTCAACCTGGCCCCCAACAAACGCAAGGTGCTGATGGGACACGAGGAAAAGCTTGCGGAGGAGTTACATGCGGTGGCACTGAAGGAGTTCAGCGCGGCTTCGGAGGGTATCGAGATGGACCGGCAGACGCAACGGAGCGTGGGAGGTGTGGGTGGCACTGGAAAAGCGGACGCGAGCCGAGAGGTACGCATGCCTGTTTCCGCCACCGCCTTCACGCAGTTCACGTTTCGGCGCAACGACAAGGATGGGGCGGCGGCAGCGGCAGGGGCTTCTGGGGACGGAGAAGACATCCTGCAACCCACCATTGACTTGGGGAAGATTGGCACAGCACTCTACAACGTCGACGGTGAAGACGCAGCCGCCGAGGCGGAAGCTGACGCGGGCGATCTCTCCATGTTCTCCCTGAGTTCCAGTGTTGAGAGCAACAGCGACAGTGACAGTGACAGTGATGGGGAAGCCTCTGGGATGCCTCTCCGGAAACGGCCGAGGGCGTCAACTGACTTGTCTGGCGGGGCTGCCAACACCCCGGAGCACTACGCAAGGGACAGTAGTGGCGGCGTCACCCCGTCCCAGCGGCGAGGAGAGGAGGAGGAAGGAGAGGGCTCTGTCGTGCAGCTCTCGGACCAGGGCAACCAAAAGCGGGAGGGTGGTGCGCAGGTGGCGGTCCCCTTCCCCGCCTGGGAACACCTGGCTATGCTCCGAAGCGACGGATGCAGGTGCGAGTGCGAGCGGGACTTGGCTGTCTCTGAGGTCGAGCGACGCGACGCAGCGGACCGCTCGCAGGCTCACCTCCCCCAGCGCGAAGGCACTTTCTCTGCGTTCCTTGATCAGACTGGCAAGGAGCTGACCGCCTACTTCCACAAGCGGTCTTTCAAGGACATGGTAGTACTGGGGCAGTTCAACCACGGCTTCATCATTGCCTCGCTCGGCGACGACCTGTTCGTCATTGACCAGCACGCCTCCGATGAAAAGTTCAATTACGAGCGTCTCCTGCGTGCGTACGCGGCGCGGCCCCAACCCCTCGTGCAGCCCATCGCCGTCCCTATGGATGCCGAGGAAGTGGAGCTGGCCGTCACGCACGCGTCGGATCTGCTGAGGCACGGCTTCACCGTGAAGCGCGGAGACGACCCCACAAAGCTGCTTGTCAGCTCCGTTCCCGTGCTCCCCTACGACGTAGTCAGCGCCACCGACGTGCTTGAGCTGGTACAACAGCTGGTCCGCTACGGCACCATCACACGGCAGCTGCGCGCGGTGTGGCACTCGTTGGCCACAAAGGCTTGTCGGACATCCATCATGATTGGGACGGCACTACCGGAAAGCACCATGTGCACCATCGTGGCAAGGTTGGGTGAGCTGGACCAGCCCTGGACGTGCCCGCATGGCCGACCAACGCTGAGGCATCTTGGCAACATGAGGAGCTTCCACATGGGCGAAACCAACCCTCTGTCACCGGAGAACGTGCAGCTGCCCCTTTAGCCTTTATTACTATTTTAGTGACAATGAATCCTCTGTGTGTGTGTGTGTGTGTGTGTGTCTGCATTATGGGTGAACCCAACGACCCACACTCGTAACCGTGCGGGAAGCAAGCGCCGGTGGAGAGTTGCCAAAAGGGGGATGAGCCCACTATCCACCCTGTTGTCGTCGTCCCTCGTGGCAGATGTGAGAGGAGCCCATCCATTTCCCCCCCCCCCTATTCCCGCATACTTTCTTTTCTTCCAAGTACCTGATAGATCGTAGAGACCCCTCACTCGTCGGCTCCTCGCCGAAGATATATCCACACGCACTCCACAGAGGAGGGAGGGAGGACACACAAGTACCACAGCAGCAGCTACGTGCCAGGGAGCAGTCCTCACAGAGAAAGAAGGAAGAAGGCGATAATAGAATACACATAGATAGACGCTCCTCTTCCCCCCCCCCATCCCCTCTATTCGCACGCCAAGAGATGGAGCAAAACCAACCCGACCTCTGGCCCAATCTTAAGGAGATGAACGATGCCAAAGTATCGAACATTTTGGCCTACCTGGACGAGGCCGTCGCTGCCAACACGAGCGCCACCAACTACTCTGGCATTCCTCTGACAACCTCGGCGCTCCAGAACAACACGGAGAGCTCCGCTTCTGCAGGGTACCAGTCGCTGCCTTCCTCCATTGCCACGCCAGGTGGTGGCGAGCGGCGGACGGGGACGTCGGCTTCCCCCTCGGCGCCGTCTCAGCCTTCAGTGCCCTGCCATCGGAACGAGCGGGGCGGTGGTGGGCCTACCCACAGCCACGGCATCGACACGGCTCAAGCGACGTACGTGGGCATCAAGCAGAAGATTGAGGGCCTCAAGTTGGACAAAGAGGAGCTTATTCAGGAGAACAAGGAGCTGCGCGCGCGGCTGCAGACCTGGAAGCAACGCGACGACGCGCGCCGAGCGGAGGTGCGCGACGCTGTCCAGGGGGAGATGGAAGATCTTCGCCGCGAGCTGGACACCGTGAAGCGGCGCACTACACAGCAGGCGCGGAAGCTGAGCGAGGAGAAGGAGCAGCTGCAGCGCGCAGTGGACTCGCTCTCGTCCCAGCTCCGGCAGGAAATGCTGCGCCGCGAGGAGGAGCGGCAAAAACTCGAGGCGGCCAACGCAGCCGCCATTTCCACCCTGAAGGCCAAGTGGCAGGCTCAGGAAAGGGCGTCACGGGAGAAGTGGAAGCTCGCCGAGGCGAAGCGCATCAAGGAGACGACGCTGCAATCGCTGGAGCCGGACATTGTGCTGCTCCTCAACCGACACAAGGCTGAGAAGGCGAGGTTGAAGGAGGAGTACGAGACGGAGCTGCGTCGCAGGGACGAGGCCATCGCCGCCAAGGACGCTGCCGTCGACGAGCTCAAGGCACGTGTCCAGCGGGAGGCCGAGTCCACCCTTTCGCGCGAGCAGCTGAACTACCAGAGCCGACTGCAGGAGGAAACGGAGAGGATGCGCCGCCAGAGGGAGGAGGAGCGCCGCGCAGAGGTGGCCAAGAGGGAGCAGATGGAGGCCTTCTTCGAAGAGGAGAAGAGCGCGATGCGGCGGGAAATCGCCCGGCTAGGGCGGGAGGCGCTGGAGCTGCGCAGCGCACAAACGAAGGAGCAGGCCGTCTTCCACGAGGCCGTCGCCAAGGAGGTGGCCCAGATCACGGGACAATCGACGGATATGCTGGCGGCGCTGAAGGAGAAGCTGATGCTAGAGTTCACGTGCCGCGAGAAGACGGCGGCGGAGCAGAACGCCGTCTACCTCCGATCCAAGGAGAAGGAGCTGCGCCGCCAATGCGAGCTGGAGCGCGACGCCGCCATCGCCAAGGTGGTGCAGAAGCTAGAAGAGGAGCACATCAAGAGCCTCACCAGCACCAGAGGCAACGACGACCTGCTGAGAGAGCGGTATGGGCAGCTGTCACGCGACAGTGAGCGCCTCAAGGTGGAGCAGGAGCTTCTGCGGGAGCAGCTGAGGAGTGCGCTGGATGCCAAACAGCAGAAGGACAGCGAGGTGAACTCGCTGCGGGAGATGAGTGACTTGTCGCAGGAGAAGGTCAAAGCCATTGAGGAACGTGTGAAGACGCAGTTCAACGCCAAGATTGGCATCCTAGACAACGTGTGGCAAGGACGTCTGAGCGAGATAGAGAACCAGCACGCAAAGGAGATGTGCGACGCTCAGATCCAGATTGATCGCCTCAAGCGCGAGTTGGAGGTGGCGCAGAAGCGCGCGGAGCAGGAGCAGCGTGCCGCGGAGCAGCGCCACCACGCCGAGCTCCATCAGATCAATGAGCGCGTGCTGGTTGCCCTGACGCAGAAGGAGAGCGCTCTGCAGACGCAGGCGGAGCAGCTTCTTTCGCTGCAGGAGGCGCTAGAGGTGCGGGATAGAGAGTTAGAGCGCCATCGGCTGCTTTTGCAGCAGTGATGGAGGACGCCTTCTTGTAGAGACACCACCTTTTTCTATCTTACTCCTCTTCTCTTTCGCCTTCTTCCGCGCGTCAGGCAACTCACTACATTACACTACACGGCATAGACGGAAAGGAGCAAGCAACACGGAAGGACACAGGCACTGGGGAATGGGCCAGGAAAGGTGTAGCGGGAGCTAAATGCGCATATGTGTGTTTTTCGGTACGACCGGCGGAGACATCACCTCCGCTTGTCTCGCTGCGCGCGCGTGCATGGCGAAGGCGCTCTTTGCCAACCTCCTCCTCTCCTCCTTCACCTCTGATCACTGCTGGGGGAAGAAAAGGCAATTGCTCGCTCCTGTTCATAGATAAAAAGGGGGGAATGACGCAGCGAACGTTTCCCATCCAACCAGAGAATGTCCTGGAAGGCGAGGGCCAGCTGCTTGCTGACCCGGACAACAGCGGCACTCAAGGAGGGACGGGGGCATCCTCCTCCCCCACAGGAGGAGGAGACCAGCATGCTCAAGGCAACCGGCGGGAGGCGTTGCGCCAGCTACAGGGAGCGCTACACGTGGACGGGCCCTTCCAGCTCGCGCCTCTGCCCAGTACGATCCTGACAAACAAGGCCGAGTTCCACGAGACGCCGCACTCGCTGCCACGGGGTACGCGGTCGCTGGGTGAACTGACCGCGCACTGCGAGGCCCTTGCCGCCTTCCTTCGCGCCGGCTCTGCGCAGCACAGGTGCCGCGCTTCCCTTTCGACGACAGCGGAGGTGCCCGCGGTGCTGGGCCCGTTGCTGGCAAGCGGCGGGTACGGGGAGGCGGCGCGGCAGGAGCTGCTGCAGCGGGCACGGGCTGCGAGGGCCGAGGCAGACAACTGGACTGCCTTTGGTCACGCGGACGTGGCGCGGGCCCTCCGCAAGGATCCAGCTCTGCCCTTCCCCTCGGCTGGCGGCGGTGCAGACACCGACGCGGATGACATGCCAGGAACGCTGAAGGAGCTGGCGGCGTTTGCGAAGAGGGTCAACGACACCAGTGCTCTGCTGGAGCAGCTGGATTCTCTATTGGCGGACTGTGGACTGCTCTCTCCTTTGCTGAGCGTGGCTGTGAATGCGGAGGCCGACTGGGAGACAACACAGGTGTTCACCAGCGACAGTGTCCTTCCCGAGCTGGAGGCGTTGCACCGGTGCGTCGCGCAGCTGACAGCCAGCGTAGAGAGGAGCACAGAGACGGTTCGCCGCAATCGAGCGGCGCTGCAGTCGTCCGGCATGGGTGGCTCCTCCTCCGCGCGCAGTGAGTGAGTGAGTGCCCAGGTCGGAGAGGGAACAGCAGCAGCGACCAAGCAAAACCAAATGAAACAAAGATGAAAGGACGAACTGCTTTCACTGACAGTGGTGAAAGACGAAGCGAAACGACAGACTCTCTCCTCCAATGTGTCCCCGGCCACAGTTCAAAGCTGGGGACTGCGCTCTCAGCGTATTTCCAGCACTCTTTCCTTCTCTTCTCAATGGCCATCTTCATTCCTTTCCGTTCTCTCTTTTCCTCGTGAGAGGGGGTCTCTCCTTTTCCTTACCTAGCCCGAGCGCTCCATATCTCTGTGAGGCAATGCCCGAGGAGGTCGATGTGGATTTAGCCCTCAAGGTCTTTCAGCGTTTCTCGGTAGAGCCTGACACCTTGGCAACTGGCGCAGCACCGTCCGTCGGGGAGCCCTACATGCCCACTTGCTTCTTGGCAGTGGCGGCGCGCGAGATGGGATACTACCCCACAAACGCGAAACTGGCGGCGTTTCTCAAGCGTGTCGACTCCGCGGAGTCTGATTGCATCATATTTGCTAGTTTTCTGCAGCTGTGCGAGGAACTGGTTGACACACGCGGGGTGTCCCCGCAGGCGATTCATGAGCTGGTTATTGGACTAGACAATGGCAATGACGTCATGACAGACGCGGAGCTGCGTGTGCTCTTGGCATCCGCAGCGCCGTCCATCTCGTGTGGCGAGGTGGAGGCCATTGTGGGGCTGCTGGATCCCGACTCGACTGGCGAGATCCGCCTCGCAGAGCTAGAGCGGGTACTCGTGCACCACCAACGGCCGCTGCCGGAGATGACGCGTTGCAGTGTGACGCCGCGGCACAGCGGGAGCGGCCGGCGAGTGCGAAGGGTGCGACGAAGCACCACGGCACTCGGTGAGGCACAAGCAGCAGAGGGCCAGGGGGTGGGACAGGACAGCATCCACCGCCATTCGTCCACGCGGCGGCAGCGGAGGAGCGCCGGCGGTGCTGATAAGCCCGCTTCGTCATCGCCACGCCTGCCAGCACCGGAGGCGGTGGGGGTGGGCAGCGCCAGTGGCAGCAGGGTGGAGGAAACGGACCGCACCTTTCACCGCACCGACCGCAGTGTGCACCTCTCGCAGGCGAGGGATGCCGACGCCCCGCCCTCCGCTGCTATCCCCGTCGTCGCTACTCCCGTCGCCACTGCCGCGCCCTCCACCACGCGCCGCCACACGCGGGGGAGCCAGCGTCGGCGCTACCACAGCGAGCTCACGAACACCTCCATCGTGGTCGATCCGACGCCCCTCCCCAGCACCATTCGCCCACCAGACGGCGCAGCAACACGGGAGTGCTCGCAGCGGGACCACCCGAGCAATACGGGAGCTACCGCCGATGTGGAGCTCCCATTGGACAGCGACGGGCGAGAGTCACCGCATGAGCCGTTCCCGGCAACCGAAGTGGAGCCAGAGGAGCCTGTCGCAGCGGACAACGATGCCGAGGGCTCCTCCTTGCGACCCAGCGATACGGACGCAGGCGGAAGGAGGCCGGCACAGGTCCAGCCCCCGAAAAAGTCAAAGAAGCCCTTTGACAGATGCTGTGTCGTGTGCTGACGGGAGACATTGTGCCCGTCAGCGATGCATCGTCTCCGTTCTCTCTCTCTCTTTTCCTCATTACTAGCAAGAAACACTCTGCAGCATCATTCTTCTCTCCTTAGACTCACTACCCCGTTACTCTGCTCGTCGGAAGCTGCTCTGCTTCCCTCCGCCCAGCAGATGAGATTCCTTCCCATAGCCGCTTGGCCATTACTTGCTTCCCCCTTTTCTTTCGGGGGGGAAGTCGCCACGACGTCGTCGTGTGTCGCGCGCTGGAGCTTCTCAGGAGTTCGTTGTGGACCTCCTCTTCCCGTCGCTTTACCTCCCCTGCAACACCACATTGTCCTTCTCTCTCTGATCCCTATGCAACTCCCCTCCTCTCCCTCCCCCCCTCCTATACCATCGTCGCAATAAAGCAGCAAACGAGGAAAGAGGAGCGAGGCTCAACGCCCCCCCCCCCTCCGCTTCATCCCCCCACCTCTCGCAAGGAGGCCTTGATGGTAGGTGTGCCCTCTTTACCTCCCTTCCCCACTGCGAACTTCAGTTGTAGAACCGCATTCATCGCCACCGCGGAGGTCTCCAGCACTCGTGCCAGTGACACCCCCGAAACGTGGTGGTAGCATCCCTCCCCCTCCTCCTTCGTTCCTCCTCTTCCTATTCCTCAAGGGGTCTGTATTGCTGCCTCCCGCTTCTCTCGCTTCGATCGTTCACCTTCTTTTGTGTGCATATTGTGCTTTGGCTGCAGTCTGCGGTTTACCGTAGCGCCGTCTGCTGCTTTCATTCTGCGCTTTAGCCACTCATTGCATTTCATACCTCACCGTACTTCAAGATACATCAACCACGACAGCAACACGTGTACTTGTGCTTCGTTTGCCCCACCACGCTGTCGCGTAGCACCAGCCCGAGGGACTCCCGAGCACAAGGAAGACGCTCTCCCCTCCCCTCTCCACCCCCTCCCCCTCCCCGTCCTCTCTCGCACACGCGTGGTGGCAGTGGCGGTAGACGGGAAAGGTGCCGATGGAGAAGAAGTCGTCCACGACAAATCTGGCCGACTTTGCCCACCATGCTGTGAACAGCCTGCGGCGGCTGGTGGGCTCCGGCGGCGACAGCTACACCCCGGCACAGCAGGACTTAGTCAGTTCCTCCCGGCAGATCGAGGAACGTTGGCATCGGCGCCGCATGCCGGTGGACACCGGCACGGTGGAGATGTGGTGCGCCGGCTTCCGCGACGAGCTTGGCTTCCTCACCTCTCCGCGGGAGGTGCAGGAGGTCTCGACACGCAAGCCACTTACCGAGTCTGCGATGGTGAGTGCGCTGGAGACAGCCCGCATCCTCAGCCGCACGGCACGCCTGACGGCAGCCGAGCACTTTGTTGCCTATGGCATTGTGCCGTTGCTCGTCAAGTACTTCATGACAGTGCCGCTATCAAAGAAACTGAGGGACTTGTGCGCCGTGGTCCTCGCCGAGGTGCCCGGGGACCACCTCACGCTTATGGCGCAGTGCATCGAGGCCAGTCTGCCATTCCTGCTGATCCGCCAGGAAGCGAATCCGACTCCTCCGGCAATCACCGCATCCTCCGTGGGCACCGACGAAGGCCGCTCCGGCACCGCCAGCCCCGGCAAGGAGGCGGCTGAGGTGGCGCAGGAGGGACGCTCCGAGACAATCACCGGGCCCGCACCCACGACGCCAGCCTTCACGCTAGCCGTGGACACGCGGGCCGTTTACCTGGCCGGGCTCCTCGTTAGCGCCATCCACAGAGCCGACGCGGTCGCTGCGGCGGAGATGGTACCTCGCGACTTGTACCCGGCGGATGGGGCCATTGAGCTGCTCCAGTGCGCTCACCGGGTGGCAGTGGCGCCGGCGGTGTCGGGCAACACTCCCCCGGATGCCGCAGCAGCCGGCGCTGGCGCTGGCGCGGACAGCGACGGCTACCAGCTCACGGTGGTCGTGGTCTATCTCGCTCTCCTCTCGGGCTTTGTCCGCGGACACGGAGAGGTGAAAGCGAGGCTGGCTGTCGAGTACCGCGAGGCGTTCTGTCGGATTTGGTGCTCCGCTGTGTCGAACCTCGAGCACATGGACACTATCCTCTCCCTCCCCACGACTACACCCGGGCGAAACATCCTGACACCGTTGCCCAACAGCCAGACCTGGCGTTCCGAGCTCCTCGAGCTGCTCATTGAGGTTGTGACCGACGACAGCTTCACGTTGCGGCGGCTCAGCGCCAGTGGGGTACCGGAGGGCACCACCAGCCCCATTGGTAGCGGCGGAGAGGGCTCGCCAAGCAACGCCCCCCGCTCGCCTGGGCAGACAGTGAGCCCGTCCGGCGCTGGCTTTGGTGTGCGGCGCTTCGAGCCCATCCCGCCGCATTGGGATACCATCCTCACGGGCGGCTCGGAGTTGGTGTGGCGCACGGCGTCGCATCTGTCGGCGTGCTTGATACGCCCCGAGGCAGTTGGCACACTGGAGCACTGCCTGCTGGCTCTCGACACCGGCAGCGTCTTCGCAGAGTCGATGTATCGGAACATCATTGCCACCTTGATGCTACTGTGCGTTGCCGACCCCCACAACGCAAAACGACTGGCTGACAACGCCATGTTCGAGTGCCTCGTTGCCCTCGTCACGAATACCCAGGAGAGCGTCTTCAGCTCTGCGGTGCAACTGCCGCGGTGCGGTGGTGGTGGCACTGCTGTCACGGTATCTCCCACGGGCCAGCTCACCACCAACACCACCCAACTCACAGAGTCGTTCATGTGCTCTCTGGCCTCCGTCTACTTCCCGCGGGATTTGGTGAACCTGCTGATGCGCGGTGTTGCAGCGATGTCCAGGGAGCGTACCTGCCAAACGGACGCCGACATCGTGGAGGCCCTCCTTCACGTCCTGTCGACAACCTTTATGCTGCCGTCGGTGCTCTTCTTCCCCGGCCACGGCAGCGTAGTGTGCAAGGTGGATGGCTTCCCCGGGCGCTGGGCGGGCTACAGCTTCTCGGCGTGGGTGAACCCCATGTGCGTGTGGGCGGAGGGCAGCCACCTCTTCTCGTTCTCGGATGGCACGGGCGCGTCTGTTGCGCTGAGCGTTGTCGCCAACGGCCGCTCTTGCTGCCTCGCGCTCCACGTGCAGACGGCGAGGGACAAGGCGGTCGCCGTCATCCCGGAAAGCGGCATGGCGGCCGAGTCGTGGTCGCACATTGTGTTCACCCAAGGGCTGTCCGGCGTGGCCGTCTTTGTCAACGGCCGCAAGCTGCCACCAGCCAACGTGAGCGTGCCCTTCCCACAGGCCCCCTCCAAGCGCCACCGCCTGGACCTTGCCTTCGGCGGCGTGCTGGGCGAGCCGTCCTTCTACGGCTACGTCGCCACCATGGACCTGCTTGAGCAGGCGATCAGCGAGAAGGACGTGGCGAAGCTCTTCATGCGGGGCCCCTGCCACAGTGAGGCGTCGGGCTTCCACCCCATGCTCTCCGTCAGCGCACCGGCCACGACGACAGTCGGCGACGGCGAGCAGTACCCGTCACCCGTGTCCATTACCGGCTCCCTCTTTAAGAAGCGTGACGGGGTCTCCCTGCACGGGGTTGTCGCCCTCTGCACACCTGACATGCAGAGCGTTTTCGCCGAGTGCGGTGTCATGAGCTGGGCACTGCAAACGCTCAAGGCAAGCCATGCTGCGGCAAACTTTAGTATCATCGCAAAGCTGTGCGTCTCCTTTATCGCGTCAGCAATGCGCATGGCGAGCACCGACGCAGAGCTGAACGCGGTGCTGGGGTCGCCTGACGGGGCGGTGTTGGACGCACTGACGGCCGAGGTGCTCACCTGGGAGGAGGCGTTCCTCGAACTTCCCGCTATCCTCCTCTCCGCTGCCACGCCACGCGACGGAGGCAAGGCCCTGCGCGACCACCCCAGCACCCAGGCCATCCTCTCGCTGCTTCTCGACAGGCTCGAGGCGGTGTGCGCGTGCGCCAGGGGCGGTGCCGGCAGTGCGAAACAAGGGCCGCGGCCAGGCTCGTTGCCGGGCGGGAGCAGCATCGCCGCTGCCAACAACCACAGCAGCACCGGCAGCAGCAGCAGCAACAATACCAATAGCGGGTTCAAAGGTACCAGTACGGCGAACTACCTTGCGTCGCGCAACATCATGTCAGCGTGCAGCATTTTGCGGGAACTAAGCGACTGCCTCCTGGTGGAGGAAAACGTGCGACTGTTTAAGTCGGTGGCGGGTCGCTTTGACCGGATTCTCACCTTGAGCCTGTACCTGCCCACTGAGTGCATCAACTCGGTTGTCGTGTTGTTAGAGAAGCTGTGCAAGTCCCAGCTAGATCTGGAGCGGACGCTGCGCTTCCTCGTTCAGCCGCCGCCAAGCACCGCGTTAGGCGATGCCGTCACCGTTCCTACTACTACTACTGCTGCTGCTGGTGCTGGGGGAGGCGGGAAGGCCAAGGGCTCCTCAGCCGCGCCTCTCTCGGCTTCGCTTGCGTCACTGGTCGGCACGAACGCAGACTCGGCCAAGGCTGAGATACTGCGCATGCTCTTTGACGTTGCCAGAGCAGATGTGTCCATGTGCGACACAATCAACGCGTGCTTCAAGGGGACCGGGTCCTACTTCCTCATCCTTCTCGTCAACGGCAAGAACCACACCAGTGAGGCTGTCCGCGTCTTCTCCCTCCGCCTGCTCTCCCTGATGATGCACGTCAACCGCAAGTTTCGCGAGGGCTTTGTCAAGTCCCACGGCTTCGCCGTACTCAGCCGCGCGATCACGGACCCCGGCAGCCGCGTGCCCATCCGATTACCGACAGTGGACTGCCTCTTTCAGATGGCCTTTGACGGATATCGGCCCACGGACGGGGCGGACTCGGAGATGGCCTCGCGGCTGAGCACCGGCTCGCAGCCCGCATCCAAGGGCAAGTCGAAGAAGTCGAAGCACCACGACCCCATGGGTGCCGGTGGTGGTGGAGGCCTTGGGCGTAACTTGGGCCTGCCGGGCCACCTGCCGGGTCTTGTGTCGCGCCGGCTGAAGTTGGTGCGGCGGGAGTACAGCTTCGAGGTTGCCCACGACTTCGCCCGCGTGGACGATCGCTTGCAGTTTGACGAGACATACAGAAGCAAGAGTGCCCACAGCGTGCTCCACGTGCCACCCGCCTTTGAGACGGCGCTCTCTATCCTGGGCCAGCTTGTCGCTCTCGTCGGCACGCAGCTCGCCACGGCGGCCGCGGTGGCCGCGGCGGACGGCAGCGCCTTTGTGGCCGTGGCGGGGGCTGACGCCAACGGCAACGGGGGCGAGTGGGACGGCGCGAACCACAACGACGACGGCCGCGCCGCATACCACAGCGCCAACGAAGGTGCCGAGGACGAAGACGTGCGCCGCTGCGGCTCGAGCGTGCTGCTGAGCGGTGTGGCGGAGTCAGTGGCGACGCCTGGCGGCGGTGGTGGTGGTGGTGGTGGTGGTGTCGACGGCAACAGCTCCGTCTCGAGCAAGTCACCGATACATGAGGAGGAGGCGCTGGAGAGGGTCGTGGCGCGGGTACTGAGCTACCTGGAGAAGGTGACGGACGTGGAGGGGAACGGGGTGGCGCTGCTGCAGTACCCGTGGATGGACTGGCTCTGGTCAGCCGTGCAGGGTGTTGCCGTTGCCCGCCGTGGCAACACTGCTGCTGCCAGCCCATCGAGCCCTGTCGCTTCCGGGCGGTATTCCAGAAAGTTCTCGTCGATGGTGATGTCCCACACACGCCACATCATTCGCAAGCTGGTGGTGCTCGACATGGCACGCAACAGCAAGGCTGTGTCCATCCGGCGCCTGCGCGGCATTCAGCATCCGCCCTACCTCTTGCGCATTGTACTGGAGGAGGTGGTGCGGCACTTCACCAAAGGGAAGCAGGAGATGTCCGATCCTCGTGGCGCCAGCAATGTCATCAAGAACCTCGCCACGCTCTTCCACCACATCGAACACACCTTGGACCCGCTGCCGCTGCCGTTGGGCACCGAGATCGTCAGCGCGATCAGCGTCATTGCGGTGCGGAACAACTCTTGGGTGCGCATGCGCATGAAGAAGGACTCGGACCTCTTCGAGACTCGCGATCGCCTCGCGTTCCACCTTCTCGTCTCCGTCAAGTGGTTCGCAAAGGCAGACAGCGAGGTACTCTCTCAGCTGGTGGACGCCAACTCGAACGAGCTTGGCGCCACCGTCGTCCTGCTCGCACGCCTGTCGAGGGCTGTGGACGGCAAGGATCTGGACGAGGTGGAAACGCTGCTCTTGCTCATCCGGCGCCTGACAACGTACTACGAAGACCAGCTAAGGGAGGTTTACAAGCAGCTAGGCAGCGACGGGGAGCAGCTCGCAGAGCTGCTCTGCGTCACCTGCGAAGATGTGATGACACCTTCCAGCCGACAGGGCACGACTGAAAGCTTCGTGGGGGGCGGCGCCGCCGCTGGCAACTCTAGCAGCAACCCTGCGGGCGGTGCACCGTCCTCCTCTTCACCCGTCGCGCTCACCGTGCCTCCTGGCGGCGGCTACCATCCACACAGTGGTGACGAGAGCAGCGACAGCAACTTCACCACCGGCGACGTGCCCGCTGGCGGGGGCCCCTCCACGTCACGCGTGGCAAGCAGCGGGAACCCGTTGGCAGACGACGGTCTGTTTGGTGGCGCCAACAGCGCAGGTGGAGGCTCGGCGGGCGGCCAGCTGCCCATCTCCCAGGTGGTTGAGTGGTGCCACACGCACAGCGCGCAATGGGCGACCATCGCCGACGGCTGCCGCCAGCGCGCGGCAAAGTTGACGGAGTCCCATCTCAAAGCCAACAAGGACCGCGTGGAGAAGGAGCAGAACGCGGTTGCCAAAGCCACTCGCAGCCAGATGGAGCACCAGGAGCAGCTGGACGCCAGGGTGACCCAGGAGCTGGCGCGCATCCGTAGCGAGGTGATGACCGAACTGGGCAGCTGCGCCGACGGCAACAGCAGCAGCAAGTAAACCTCTTGGCGACAGGAGGGCCTCCTCCGTGGCGCGTTAACCTTTACTTTGATGTTTAGAAAACAGGAGAGAGGACAGAGGAAGGAAGCCCGCGAAGAGGAGAATAGCGGTATCCCTCGCGGTCACCTCGACGGTCTCGCAACGTCATGTTGTGTCGCTGCCGGTATTGATGTCAAGAGGAAAGGGACGGACTTGGCAGTCGTGGTCTGCCCAGCGCCAATCTTGCCCACTCGACATCACCTGTGCCCAACGGCGATTTCGAGCCGGCTCGACCCGACGTTTCCATCCACAACCCCGCTTCCCTTCCTTCCTTCCTTCCTTCCTTCTCCCCCATCCCTTTTAACGACTGTAGGGCAGCAGCAGGTAGACATAGCGTTCGGTGGATTATCCTTTCCTGTGCCTTATCCGGCCTCCTCCCGTGTGTGTCCCTCTACACAGGAGGAGGCACACTCGCGCACTGACAACGGACATTCTCCTCGTTTCGTTCCTCACACGCTGTCTTCTCCCTCTTTGAATAGGAATCCCTAGCGTGAACCCACCGACGCTCCCCCCCCCATTTGTAGTTGATGCCCTTTAGACTGCAGGAGAGCAGTGTGCGGGATGCCGGCGCTGCCATGGCGACGGCAGCCGCCTTCATTGTGGGCGTGCGGGCCCTTGCCATTGCCGCCAGCGTTGTTCTCTCTCGCCTGTCGTGGCTACACGGGGGGCTGGGCCAACTTCTGGAAGTGGTGGCGTTCCTTCTTACCTTCTTCGTGTTCGATGTCGATAGCGGGCTCGCGGTGCCCACTTCCCTGGTGTCCGTCGCCGTCGCGCTGGTGGTGGGCTGGTCCCTCCGCAGCGTGCGAGGAATCCTCGTGAGCGTCTTCATCCTCGTCAGCGTTGTCTCATCCCCGCTGTTGTCGCGCAGCGTCGTGGTGGTGGTGGAGGATGCGAATGTGCAGGGGCTGTGGGTGTCCGCGTTCAAAGGGGAGAGGGCGTACTTCTCCCCTGTCGTCGTCGGGGATTGCGCAGCCGCGGCGGAGAGGCAGCTCTTCGTCTACTACGATAATGTGAGACTGACAGAGGACCACGATCTGTCAGCCAGCGCCTGCTCCGCCCTCCACCCGCCGGAAGCGCTGACTCGTCTGCTGACGGCCGTCCGCGGCCGCCAGAAAGGGGAAGAGAACGCGTCAGGGGCGGGGATAGAGGAGAGCGAAGGACGTGCCACCTCGCAGACCCCGCAACTCTCGCAGTGGGTCATCTCCATCGGCGAGCGCACGCGGATCGATGGCTTCAACGGTTTCACTGCAGAGGGGGAGGGGGAGGGGGAGGCGCAGGCACGCTGGGACACCGTCGT
Source organism: Herpetomonas tarakana (assembly GCA_030849825.1). NCBI lineage: Eukaryota > Euglenozoa > Kinetoplastea > Trypanosomatida > Trypanosomatidae > Herpetomonas > Herpetomonas tarakana. The sequence goes on along the minus strand of JASAOB010002713.1, from coordinate 5,777 downwards.
GCTCCTCGGCGACAACAGCGAGTTGCGCAATACCATTCTCCACTGTCGCAAACACGGTGCATCCACTGAACTTTGCTTGGCAGCGGCCCATCACACCAAACTGTCCAACGTGACCATTCGCTTGTACGAGGAGGAACTCCACAGGCTGGCCGCAGTTGTGCTCGTCCGCGAAGCGAGGTCGTGCGAGGACGTCAGGGATCAACTCGCGGACCACCTAGGGATGGGCGGCACCGCTGTTGCCGAGCAACTAGTGCGCTGTATCCAGCAGGAGAGGGCCACAAGCGCGGCGAACCGATTTGCGGAGCTGCTGTACGACAAGGCTGCTGATGCGTACGCCCCCTCCGCGGGAGACTTCTTACACAACATGCCCACGCTTGTGGCGTGGCGCTGGTACCTGCCTGACGTTTTCCGCGACATCCAGGACACCTTGGTGTATCTGGCGGACACTGTCTGCACCCCGCTGGGAGCGGGCGCCATCACGCTTGCAGAAACGCTCGCGTGGGTGCTGCGAGAGCTTGGTGTGTGGCTTGGCCAGCAGACAGCAGCGGCGGGCCCCTACGTGGCCGAGGGTGGGCGGCAAATGCAGCGCGGGACGCTGGGGCTCCTGTGTGGGGACACACAGGAGCCCTGGCTGGGCTCTTGTGTGTCCCATCGCTGCGAACCGGCGTTTGTGGTTGGTGCACAGGTGCATGACGGCGTGGTGGCAGCGGCAGCGGCGACGTTGGACGCATTGGAGCTGGTTCCTGGCGTGTGGGGCCTTGTGAAGTGGTGCTGGGACGCCGAGTGGCGCGTCACGGCGGCCCTTGTACGCGGTACCGCGCGTGCAGCTGCGCTGGCAGGAAGTCAGGTCCTCGGACCGCTAGCTCGCGGCATCTACGCAGCGGGCGAGGGGATCCTGCGCGTGCTGCCCGGCTGTGCGGGTCCGCTGAAGACGCTAGGCGGCCTGCTGAGGCGTTCTCCTGCGGGGCACTATGTGTACGTGGGTTTCGCCTGGCTGTACGGGGAGGAGGTGCGTGAGATGCGCCTAGAGATGGCTGCGCTGCACCGGCTGTTCACCGTCATGTGTGACGGCGCTGTTGTTGGTGCATGTGCTGCGTGGCGGGCAGCGAAGGGGGGAGTGGCTCTCACGGAGGTGGTGATGCACTGGTATATGGGCACCTCCTTTCCGATTCATCTTGTCGTCATTTTGGCTCAGACCCTGCTGCTCTTCATCGCGGTGCGCAACGAGATTAAGGATCTTGTGGAGCGGGAGCGGCGGGAGGAGCGGTTTGGGCTGTCGCCCATGTTGCCGGCGTCGCCGTTGGCGACGAGGGGTTTCAGCATAGATGCCATAGCAAAGTCCGTCACGCGGCGGCTGCGGAGGAGCGCCACTGTGTCACGTCTCAGTGGCGTTGCTCTGTTCGTTCGAGCACACTACTACACATGTGCCCGCTACGTCGTGACCCACCTCGTGCTCATCGTGGTGCTGGTGGGGCTATCGGTGCTGCCCCTCATGGGGCGGCTCTACACGCTCACGCTGCACTTTGTCCTGCCATGGATGTCGTCAGAGGCCTTTCTCTCCTTCTTCCGCCGGCCCCAGCCGTCGAGGCGGGAAGTGGCGGTGCTGTGGATGGGTCGCGTGGTCTTTGCCATTCTCCTGCAACGCACCCTTGGCGACTTCCTGTACCGCCTTGTGAAGGACCTCCTCATCGCCATCGGCATCTTTGGCGCTGTTGTGGTGGTGATCTGGGCGTGGCCGCGGCGCGGCTTCCTGATGCGTCGTGTCGCCACGGTCATTTCCGAAAGTCTGAACAACACACCGATCCGCGCCGCGCCAACCCCTCCACAGGCACCGGTGCTGTCCCCGGACGGGGCTGACGAAGCCGCCAGCGAAGACGTGGCGCGGCAGGTGGAGCTCGACGAGGCCGCAGTCGGCGGTGGCCCCATGGCAGAGGAGGACCTGGCGCACACGCCGGCTGCCGGCGCATTGGAGCGCGTGAGCTCCCCAGTCGCGTCACACAAAACCCCTGACGCAGGCTTGGCTCCCTTTGGTGATGAGCAGCAGCGTCGCCGCACCCCCTTTCCCACTGCAGGTGGTGGGGCACAGGAGCACACGGACACGACAGAGCCGAGCCGCCTCCTCTCCTCCCATCCACCTACACCAGCGTCATCGGATGGGGAAGCTACTGCGAGTGATGATGCCACCAGCGAGAAGTGGGAGGCCGGGGCGTCACCCACAGACGGAGACACGGACAGGGAGAATGTGGCAGCCGCACGCCAGGAAGAGGTAGAGGAGTCAGCCAGCATCCGCCAGGACGACATCCTCAGCAGTAGAAGCGCCAGCACCCCCCCGTCCTCCTCGGCAAGGGAAGACGAAGAGGTGGCGAATGTCGAGTCGGACGCGACAACGCCGCCGCTCGACGAAACACGAGAATAGGCGCAGGGGAGTAGTGGTGGTGGCGGCACGGCTGGGCCCACAACGACCACGCAACACCCATATCCGCCACCAACGAGCAGACGCGCGTCTTCTCTCAACAACAACAACAACGAGAACGACAGCGACGATGACGAGGTGACTCCTCCCATCATTATCATCATCATTATTTTCGTTCTCTCGTCTCCTCCCCATCCATTTCTGCCATTCCCCCTTCCCCCCCTTTCCCCTTTCCCATGCACGTCACTTCCAGAGCAACGCGTCTTCTCTCCTTTTACAACTGTTTCCTGTGTGTGGTGATGGCCCCCCTAATGTTTCGTATTGCCCACTCATGTATAAGGACTCCTCCCCCCTCCTTTTCCCCTCCCCTCCCAAACGAAAGGAAAAGAGATAGAGAAGGGCACTACCACTAAGCGAACCGACAGACAGAGACGGAAGTAGAGTGGCACTCCCTCCGCGTCTGCGCTTTCCTTGACTTTCATCCTTTGTCTTGCTGTGCTTTCCTTGAGTGGTCCCCGCTGTTGGCGGACTCGCACGTGGGGCATCCTTGCAAAAAAAAAAGGATGGCGCACGCAGCACAGCACAGCACAACACGCCGGACGGACAGGGAGGACAGCCTGGATGCGGCACCGCCCCCGGTGCCCACGGCGCTGATTGGCGTGATCAGGGAGGGCTTTAGTACTTTCCTCTCTCTTCAAGCAACGCGGTACAGACAACCCGACGACGCCACACCGCCGATGCCAACTGTCATGACAACCAAGACAGCCGTGGGCAGCCACCCCAGCCCTTCCATGGACCTCGACCCGTCCGCCTGGTCGGAGCGCTACCGCCAATGCCTCGCTCGCCTTGGCGATGACAGCGTGAACAGCCTGTGGGGCTTGGTCTCGACCGTGCTGCAGCTTCTCGCCGATGGTGGCGCGCACACGGTCAGCGCCGGCGGCGCCATCTGCGCGTGGTACCGTGCGTTTGAGCTAGATGCCACGTACATTGAGGAGAAGCGGCAGGAGCTGGCGGCGCTTCAGCTCAGCCGCTGCACGGAGGCGGACGTGGAGAAGGTCGGCATATTCTTCCTCGACATGGTCGAGCGCTGCTTCTTCGCCGGCGCCTTCGAGGCTGCTGCCGCTCTCATGGAAACGCTCATGGTGGCCTTGCGCGCCGGGACGGCCTTCAATCCGTTCTCCGACGACGCGGAGTCGTGCATCGCAAACGTTAAGCGGCTGCTTGTCGTGTCCTACAAGGACGCCGCAAGCTTCGACGCCTGGCGAGCGGACGCCAACGACCAGATTTTTGAGGCCAAGCGCATTCTCATGGAGGGCGGCTCGGCAGGCCGTGGCGCTGGCGCATGCGTGCGGGTCGCTGCGAGCCTCTGCACCGTCGCCCTCAACATTCTCCTTGCCATCAGCGGCGACATGATGCTGGTGCGACAGCGGTGCCTCGACGCGGAGCTTAGCCTGCTGGAGTACCTCACGGCTCTCTGCGCTATTTCGACTCCCTTCAAGACCTTGGGGGAACTGTGCGAGGCGCTCGAGGCGTCGGCGAGCCTCTGGGCAGGCGACAGGGAGAATCAGTGGCTGTACACCATAGCGCGCCGACTCTTTGCGGTAGAGTCGCTTGGGGACGTGGTGGCTGCCATGGACGCGGTCTGCGCCGCGGCCGACGAGTGCTTCCCGTGGGACCCTGAGGCGACCGCCGCCTCTCCCGAGGAGGAGGAGGAGGATGATGATACTGAGGAGCTGGTACTGGAGAAGGAGGGCATAGAGAGCGCGGAAGGCCATTCTCCCTGGGCACGCCACTTCGCGCTGACTTTTCTGGCGGCCCACGTGGCAGACGTGTGCGCTCCGGCGGTGGTGGCTCCGTCGCACGAGGTGGGCCTCACCTTCACGCGGAACGACCTCGTCAGCGCCTACACGCGCCTCCTCGCGGGCGACGCGGCGCTGTGGAAGGTGGCGGCAACGTACATGGCCTACTGCCCGCTCATCAACCCCGCACTCCTGTACAACACCTTGACGGCAGCATCGCGGGCGGCAGCGGTGGAGCGTGCCACGTACCTTGACTTCTGCAGCGTCGTGCGTACATTGCTTGACGCGGGCAGCGCACACCAGCGGCTTCTGCGGCGTCTGCTCCGCGAGCGTCTGGGCGACCACCCCACCCTCCTGCAGTGGCTTGACGCGTTCGACTACTACTGCAGGGAGGCGTACAGCGATGCCCATCGGTACATCATCGCCACCCGCTTCAACCTCGGCGACGCTGCTATGGCAGCATGGGTGGCGGTGGAGACGCAGTTGCCCAGCCCTCTACAGTTCCAGCTCAAGTGCCTTCTGCGCGGGCCGAGTGCTCTCGAGGACGAGTGCGTGTACCGGATCGGCGAAGCCGTCCACAACTCATTCTTAGCCCTCGACGTGTGCCCCACCGCAGAGCTCGCACACTCCCTTTCCGTCTGCGCGGCTGTCTCAGAGTACCGCCGCGCGGCTGCAGCCTTCGCTGCGCTGCAGCTGGATCCGTCGGCACCGGTGTCGGCCGTCTTGCGCAGCGGCGCGTGGTGTCTGCAGTGCATCGAGAAGACGCTGACCCGCATGGAGGCGTGCCACTTCACCTTCCACCCAGCCTGCGTCTTTGCTCTAGTCGAGCATGGAGCCGACACGCTGCTGGCAACGCGGGAGATTCTATGCAAAGTCGGTACACCGCACTACGCAAACCTTGCCGGCCCGGTGCTGCCCGCCCTGGAGCACGCCTTCGCCGTGTGCCGCATCCACAATGGCGCTGCGGCGCTGCCCGCAGAGTTGCGCAGTCGCGAGCTCGTCATTGCGGAGAAGCTCTGCCTGTCGGTGGAGGCACACGTGGCAGTGGCCTGATCAGCCGGTGTGCCAAGTGGGAGAGCGCTGCGGAGTCGGCCGATCCACCTGTGTTGTTCCTTCTTCTGTTGTAAGTAACCCCCCCCCCCCCCCCCTCCCCACCAGCCGTGCAGCCAACCTTGACGTATCGCCTCTGAGGGTGTATTCCATTCCGCTGGTGTGCCGACAGTTCAAGACACTATTGATAGAGAGAGAAAAAAAAAAAAAAACCCATCGAAGCGACAGCAAAGGATAAGTCGAACATGTGAGCAAGTAAAGGTAGTTTAGAGAGAAGAGTAGGAAGCATGGCGAAGGGAAGCCGCACCTCCCTCTCCCTCTGGTGGCCGTTCTCACGGCGACGCATCTTCCTTCTCTTATCCTTCTCCTTTGGGGGAGGAGGCAAAGGTCGGCCTGGAGGACCTGCCCGTTACTCAAGCCCTGCTCGGCCACGGTGTCCCCGCGCGCGGTTTCCACCGAACCATGATGACAGCAACCCTCGTAGCAGACAGCAGCGTGGTGACAGACCACGCACA
>JASAOB010002712.1:0-44602 GCA_030849825.1 Herpetomonas tarakana | reverse complement strand
GAAGGTGGTGGTGGTGGTGGTTTTGGTGTGTGGGAGTGGGCGGGCGATGAACTCACGGTAAGCAGCGTGAAGATGTAGCTAATGGAAGAAGGAGGGACTTTTGCGGAGATCGCGTGTGTGGAGGAGGTGTTGCACACAGCAGGAAAGACAAACGGGGGAACGAGGGAAGTGGACAAAGGAGGAGGAGGAGGGGGAAGAAGTGGTCAACAGAAGTGATCTTCATGGCTGTGGTGGTGGTAGTGAGAAGGATTAAAGGAAAAGAGCATGGGCTGGGCAGACCGCCGATACCCCCCTCCCTCGTTTTTCTTTCTCTCCTTCTCTGCCAAGACACCATCGCCATTGTCCAAGGTTGACAGATGGACATATGCACGCACATCTCCCCTTCTCCTTGTATGTGTATGTCTCCTCTTCTCTCTGTCTGTCGTCTTACTGTTATCCGGTTTACGCCACGCCTTTCCTCGAGCGCGAGAGAATAGGCAAAAGAAAGAGGAGAAGGTAGGTTGTAGAGGAAGGTGTCCGTCCTTCATTTCCGGCGCTTGCCGGAGCCGCCGCTTTCCCCGTGCATGACCGTCGCCGCGTTGGCTCGCAGCTGCTCCACCACATCGGTCACGTCGAGCGTCCCGAGTGCTTTGAGCACCGCCGGATGGGCCGCCGCCGCGGCCGAGACAAGCCCAAGGCCGCCGCCCGCCATGCTGCTGTTGGTGGTCAGGGTGGTCATGGTGGTCGCTGCTGTGGAGGTGCTGCTCTCCATGGCGCGGCGGGCCTCGCGTCTGGCCTCGGCCTCGGCGCGCTTCTGCGATTTCTTGTCGCCAGGCAACGGCTGCCCGCTTGCCCTCGCGGTGAACCACGCCAAAGCTTTCTCGGCAACCTGTCCCTTCTTCGCGCCGGGCACGAGGGCGAGCTCTGCGCAGTACGGGTAGCTGCCAACAACGCTGAGCGGCGCGCAGACGCAGACGACGTGGAGCACGTCATCGCTCGGTGCCGGAAAAGGAGTGTAGAACGGCAGTGCCGCCTTCAGCTCTCGATCGTTGGCAGCGGCGATGTGGGCGGCGTCGCGGTTCGTTGTCGCCCGTGTCCTCGCTGCTGCGTACTGCTGCTGCTGCTCCGCGCTTCCCACCGAGACGGTATCCTCGCCTGCCCCGGCTTCCTCCTGGTCGTTGTTCTCTCTTGTCTGCTCCTCCTCTTCCTCCTTGGCGCTCTCGTGCCCACCCGGCGAGCTGGTCGATGGCCCCTGCCCACCCACCTCATTCACGCCTTCGCCAACAGCAGACACCTCCGCCTCCACCTCCGCTTCGTCCTCGTCGGTGAACGAGTCCACCATCTCTACTTCGGTTTCCTCGCCTTCGTCTTCGTCGTTGTCGTCGGCACTCCCCGTGGGGTGTGGGTCAAGGTAGCGTAGCTTCCCTGCCTTCCGATCCCTTCCTCTCTGCTCCTTCTCGCGCGCGTGCTGCTCCGCGAGCGCGCGGCGCTCGTCCTCGGCTTGAAGCTCGAGCAGGTGCTGCTGGGCCTTGGACAGGCTGTTGCCGTTGATCATAGCCCCGCGCTGGCGGTCCTCCTCGTCTTGGTCCGCGTACTTGGCCTGGATCTTCTTCAGCTTCTTCTTCTGGTGCTTCGTCAGCTGCGGTGGCGGTGGCGGCCGCTTGGGGTCGAAGGTGCCCCTGGGGAGGTGGCGCAGGGCAGCTGCCTCGTCGTCCTCGCTGCTGTTCGCGTCGCTGCCTTCCCCGACGCCATTGTCGCCGCCGCGTTGCTTGGCGACAAAGGCCTGCTCAATGGTGATGCGCTCGTTGCGTGCCGCGAGCATTTCCTGCTTTTGTTGGCTGCGCGAGACCCCTTTGTTCCCCTTGTCTGTGTGTCGTGTGGTCTTCTTGGAAGGCCTCCGTGCCGCTGCTGCACCACCATCGTCGCCGTCGTCGGCGTCTTTGTGGTTGCTGCCATGGCCGCTAGCTGGTGCTGTCGCTGCTGCTGCCGCCGCGGGGGCAGGGAGCTGCTGCTGCTGCTGCTGCTTCGCTTTGCCGACTTTGGCATGGGCCGACTCATTCCCCGGGTGCTGGCCTCGCGGCCTGTTCGGTCGCAGCGTCTCCACGGACGGCAGCTCGTGGAGCTCCTCGGCAGTGTCGGCAGGCACAGCAGCGGCGGCGCCGAGCAGCTGTTCTGGGGAGAGGTAGCGCAGCCACGGCGGGCAGCGGGTGGGCACGAGCGTCGCCGCCGTTTCGGTGTGCGGATCCTCTCCCTCCTCCTCCTCCTCCTCGGGGCTTGCGCTCTGCCCAGTGGCCTCGTCCTCGGGCGGCCTGCGGGTGTCGCGAGCGACGCGACACAGCAAGGCGCAGCCCAGCGCCAGCGGCCTCGGCGTCAGATGATGTTTCTCCCCCTCGTACAAGTACGTGCCGGAGGCGGCACCGCCCGTGAGCTGCGATGCGTACACCCACCACGACCCCACAATGTTCTTCTGCTCGTACGCGGCGCTGCGACTCACGCACCATGCGCCGGCCTCCTCCAGGCTGATGTGGGCGATGGGCAGCCGCGACTCCCCCTCACCCTGGCCCGTGGCCGCCCACACGGCACTCATCGGTCGTACGAGGCAGGGCAGCGCGCCATCCACGTCGCAGTGGACAAGGAAGTCGCCCACCCGCATCAGGCGGCGCACCACGATCTCGGTTGTTTGGATGTCCTTCCCTTGTAGGACGACGTCGCCGGCGGAGGTGACGAACCAGGCCATTTTCTCCCACCACTCCCGCGTGCGCACGACGAGGATCTGCTTCTTGGCGTCCTGCTTCGCCGCCAGTCTCGCGCCCTTCCGATCCGCCCCCGCAGCGGCCTTGTCCTGCGCCGCCAGCGTCTTCTCCAGCTTCGCCTGGTTCGCCTTCTTCTTGGAGAAGTAGTCCGCCGCGTTGGCGTGGGCGGACTTGGCGAGGTTCACCTCAACCTCGACGGGCTCCACGTCGCCGTCGTCCTCGTCGTCGTAGAGCTCCTGCTCCAGCAGCACCGTCATGCTGTTGCGCTCGAGGGAGAGCTCGTTAATCATGTAGGCGACGGCGTGGCCCTCGGCGTGTCGGCGGCGAAGCAGCTGCTTCAGCGCATCCCATTGGATGCCGGCGGCGAGAGCGCCGTTGATGAGGTCGATGGCCTGGTCCACCCTGTCCGCGTTCAGGATGATCAACTCGCCCTTGTGGTGGTTCAGCTCCTGCTCCTGCTCCAGCAGCGACACGCGCCGCTGGAAGTCGCGCTCAAACTTCTCGCGCTTGCTGAGGACGGTCTTGCTCTGCTTCTTGTTGTGCTTCTCGATATGCTCCGTCTCCGTGGAGAGAAAGTAGCTATCGCACACAGCGCCAAAGGACGGCTTGTAGGTCGTGGACACACCAGCAGCGCTGCCGCTGGTGGTGGTGGTGGTGGTCTGCCCCTCCTCATCCTCCGACTTGTACTGCGCTAAGAGAATGGGACTGAAGTCATCGAAGCGCTCCGCCGAGGTGATAACCTGCGTGTTCACGCTCGCCACCGATGCCGCCACCGCTTCTTCTGAGCTCTTCGTCTTCTCCTTCTCCTCGCTGCCGCCGTTCGTTGCTCCTTTGTTCGGCTTTGTTGCTTTGATGAGCTTGATGAGGTAGCCACCGGGCGGGAGGACGGGGGCCTCCGCAATATCCCAGGCCTCCTGCATCGCGGGCAGCAACGCCTCGAACAGTTGCTCCGGGGAGATGGCAGAGGCCGACACGATGTCCTTCTTCTTGACACCCGGCTTCAACAACGCGAGGAGGGCGGCCAGCGCGGTGGTGGTTGGCGCCGCGCGCTTCTCTTCTCTCCCCTGATCCTGCTCCTCCCCTCCTCCCGTGCGGGTCAGCTCCGCCGTGAGCCGTGCCTTGGTGCGGGCGGTGATGTGCTCCGACAGACTTGGCCCAAAGTGCTTGACCCCGGACAGGATCGACTTCAATGTCTCGTTGTCGTCGCCGCGGGCGAGGACGGTGTCCCACATCTCCTTGAGCGTCGCCGTACGGTCCCCATCGGGTGCGGGCTGCTGCTGCTGGTCCTGCTGTTGCTGCTGCTCCTGCTGTACCGGGGCCAGGGGCAGCGGCGCTGTGACGGGGTACACCCCACGTACTACCAGCGACACATCCTCGTCCTTGTGCGTTCTCAACAGCATCATGATGCTATACGCGTGGTCGGTCAGGATCACGTTGCCCTTCGAGAAGAGTTCAATAATGATGTGGAAGCACCCCTCGGTGCCGGCGACGCCAAAGCACATGTCGACGGTGCGGTCGTGCGAGAGCTGCGTGATGCTCGCCAGCCGCCACGCCCGGATGTGCTTGCGCAGCTTCAGCGTGAACTGGGAAGGCACCTTGGGCTTCTCCCGCTCCAGCGAGGTCAGGTGAATGCGCACACCGTTCTCCAGCAGGACGTTCTTCTTGCTTTCGCTATCGCCGAAACGGAAGAGGAACATCCTGGCTTGCATGTCGTACAAGTTGAGGAGACGGAGGCCGACAAGGTTGGCGCGCATCTCCTCCACGCTGGCGCGCACATCCAGCGCGGTCATGCGCTGCTTACCCATTCTTCGCCTACTGCTTTTCCTTTAAGAAGAGGATATCTGCTCGATCCTGTACGATTGTGCGTGCCTGTGGGGCGACGAGATGGCAGGGACGATGGTTTGAGGTGTGGAGACGGGGGGGGGGGGGACTGAGAAATCCACTTGACAAGGTGTTTAGACGAGCTCGTAGCCAAACAGGAAGAAGAGGAACAAAGGGGGGGGGGGAGAAGAAGGGAAGAAGGGAGGGTATGAGGGGGTGAGGTGTAGCAATGAGGGAAGGGGTGTCGTCGTGAGAAGACGAGTGTGATATACTTGATAGTGAGGCGAGGTGGGGAGAGAGGAGAGAGGGGAGGGGATAGGACAGACACTACTCTTCATTCCTCTCGCATTTCTTGCGACTCTTGGCTCGAGCCCGGTGAATCCCTCCCCCCCTCCTTTCTGTGTGTTGGTGAAGATATCGATATTGTCGTGGAGTAGGGATGCTCCTCTCTCTGTCACCCGTTTGACTCGCTCTTTGGCGCTGAGGAAGCGCTGTCGTTGTTGTCGCCGCTGCGGTCGGGCGGTGGTGCGGGCCACAACTCCTTCAGCCGCGCCATCAGCGCCTCCACTTCCCCCGCCGTCATACCGACACCGCAGGCAATCACCAGCAGCGGACAGTCGCCCTCTCCGCCAGCGCCTGCGGCGTGATCGCTGTCCTCGTCGTCGTCGTGGTGCGTGCCGTAGTTGGCAAACGTGCAGCCAGCGATGGTGGTGGTCAGGCCGAGGCTGGGCGTGATCACGCGGGGGCCGGTGACGCCGCGGTGGAAGAGCTTGGCGCCAAACTCCCTGGCCGCCTCACACATCACGGCCCTTCTTGTCTCCTCCACCTTCTCCTTTGCCAGGCCCGCCTCTCTGCCTCCCCCACCGCCGCATTGTTTGTGGTAGTGCCGCATCGTAAGACAGAAGCTAATATCGTTCTGCAGCGGACTCCGCCTCGCTGCCCCTGCTGCCCCTGCTGCGTTGGCGTCTGTGGGCGTGTCTGCGTCACCACGACCCTTGTCGCCGCCGGCAGTGTCGCCTTCTTCCTTTAGCAGCACTTCTCCGCGGGCAGAGGCAAAGCTGCGCAGCGCGGTTGCCAGCTCGTCGCGCCGGGTGTACCGGTCCGCCCACAGCTTCTGCATGCCCTTGCGGCCCAACCCCAGCGCGGTGATGAACAGGTCCGTCACGGGCGCCGCGCTGGCCCGGCCGGCGTACAGCGCCATCACCCGCCGGAGCTTCTCCTCGCTGCCGGAGCAGACGACGGAGCCGCCCACCGGCACCAGGAAGTTCTTGTCGCCGGATTGCACGTAGTAGTCGAGTCGTCCGAGTCGCACCGCGGCGTCGATCCTGTTCATGATGGGGCGACTCTGAATGCCGTACGCGTTGTTCACCACATATGGCAGATCCAGCTCGCGGCACAGCTGGGCGATGGCGACGGTGTTGTCCGGCAGGCGCGGGGCAAAGCAGCTGGTGGTGGAGAGGACGCAGACAACATGCTGCGGGCCGCCGACGCGCGCCACGGCGGCGCGAACGTCGTCCACGTGGACTTGCCAGAAGGAGGGAATAGCGCCGTCGCCTTTGGCCCCCTGCGCTGGTACCTTGCGCAGCGGCACCACGCATGGGTGCAGGCCAGCCGCCTCGATGCACTTGAGGCATGTCTTCTGGTCGATCCGCGGCCAAATGACGAACCGGGGAGGCCCAACCATCCCCTCTTGCCGTCCATCGCCTTCTTCCCCTGCCTCCCCCGCTCTGCTGGCTGCCTTTTCTCGTCCCTCCCTCAGCTCCTTCTCTCGCGTGTTCGCGACGCAGCGCAGCACTAGGGAGAGCGTCATGCCGGTCGCCATGGGCACGACCCCCGCCGCGCGTGTGGACACCGCCCCGGACAGTTTCACCAGGTCCAGCATCATGGCGTTTGTCAGTTTGGCGAGCAGCGAGGAGCCGGCGGCCTTGGGCTGGTCGGCGTTCAGGTCCCCCGAGCGGCCCACACCGTGCGTCATGCCGTAGACACGGCGTCGCACAATGGCGCTGACGACGCGGCCCTCGCGCTCGCCGCCGCCAACGTGGCCGGGGAAGTTGTTTGTGTCCATCAACGAGAGCTGCAGGAGCAGCAGCTCAACAAGCTCGTCGCTGAGGCCGTCCTCGGGGCAGCGGCGCTGGGCGAGCAGCGAGCGAAGGGTGCGGGCGTGGCTGTGCAGCGCCTCGGCACCAGCGTCCACGTAGCGCGGCGCGACCAAGCTGCCCGCCAGCTCCAGCGCGCGGTCGTCCATGCTGCGATAATCGGCGCTGACCCCTTCTCCTTGTCCCAAGTGCTACTTTACACTTCTCTTTGCGTGTTTGGGCCCCCACACGCGACACGACAGAGTGTATATGGGGAAGGAGAGGAAGGGAAGGAGAGGAAGGCAGTGTGAGGCAGCATGAGGGGGGTCCATGGACCGCTAAGGGAACAACAGCAGTATCGCTACACACTCCCCTCTTCCTCGTTAATGACCGGATCAGCCCCGCGTTCTTGCGCTTCTTCACCTTCACCTTCACTCTTTGTCCAATTGACTGTCTATTAGAACGGTACACCGACCCTTCCCCCCTCTTCACACACACACACATACACACACGAAGATGGGAGGAGGTTTCCGGCTTTCCCTTAAACGTAGCACATGACAGAGACAATGTGCAACACATGACAAGGCGCACTTCCTTCCTCTGCCACCCTTCATATATATATCTCTCTCTCTAGCTCAAAGACTGAGGACGGATAGCGCTGATCCAGTCGCGACGCACAGCAGCGCGGCGGAGGCACTCCCGGCCCTGCACTCCGACAGGCCCGTCACCGCCTCCACCGTCACCTCGGCTTCCAGGATGTGCCGCGGTGTCGCGAGAACGCTACCTCCCATCATCTCCATCGCGTTGCTCGGTGCGGCCTGCGCCGTGCCGCCACCTCCTGCGTGGTCGAGGCCGGCCATGAGGGAGAGTGCGAAGATACTCTTCCCCGCGAGGAGGAGCCCGATGATGTCGTTTTGCTTCTGTACGACGGCAACCGCGGCAAGGCTGCTAGCGGCGACGGTAGTGTTGCTGCCCATCACCCCGCCACCCGCACCTCCCCCAAGGACGGGGCTGCCAGACATGGCGTGGAGGGGCGAGCCGGCTGCCACTGTCGAGGTGGCCGCCGTCGCGGTCGATGCGGGTGGCGAGCCGACCACGATGCCCCCCAGCGCACCGGCGACCACGGTGCCGCCACCCCCGCTGACGCCGGCGCGGTAGAGCAGGCCGGAGCCACTCTGGGCGTGGACGGTGTGCAGCGAGGGGCTGAGGCCGGCGCCAATGTCATACAGTGCGGCCTCGCGCTTGCCCAGGGGCTGCAAGGTTGCCTGAGGCAGCACCACGCCACGCGCAATGGCCCACCAGGCCTGCTGCTGCTGCTGGGTGGTGTGCGTGGCCATTGGTGCGGGGCTCGGGCCCGTCGGCCCCGCCGAGGCCCGCCGCTGACCTTGTGAAGTGCTCAGGAAGAGCTGTTTTGTGCCGACAAGGGCCACGTCCATGCGGCCGACCTTGGCGTTGTAGAAGAGGGCGGCGTCGTTGACGGTGACGGTCAGGTCGTGGAAGGTGGCATCGCCCTCGGTCAGCCGGGCCACGCGGACGGTGCGGCAGGAGAGGCGGTAGCCGTAGATCACGTGCGGGATCGCGCGGGGGTCGACGAGGAGGGACAGGCTCCCCTTCTCCCCCCCTCCCACGGCTCCCGCTGCGGTCGACATCCTCGACATGCCGAAGCCATTCCTACTCTCCTTCTCGAACGAGGAAAGGCCGCCACCGCCACTGCCGCTTCCGTGCAGCTGTTCTTCTTCTTCTTGTTGCTGTCGCTGCCGCTGCCGCTGGTGGTGGTAGTGCATGAGCAGACTGACGGAGCCGCCGCGGACAATGCGCTCGATGTAGTGCAGAGTGCCGTCCGAGAGCACGACAACGGCGGCGACGTCGACGGCAAACGCCGCGTGCAGGTGCTGCGGGACCAACACGCGGACCACCTCGGAGCTGCTGAACACGACGCACAACGGGTCGCTGCGCTCGCGCTGGATGGCGGGCAGCCCATTCCCCATGTCCACACGCCTGTGGCCCCGACGAGCACCGCCCTCGTCGTCCTGTTCGCCAGCGGTGGTGGCGGCGGCTTGAAGGTCCAGGGCATCCACCACCGCGACACAGGTGGCGGTGGCACAGGCCACCATCTCTGGCCGCCCCGCAGGGTCCATGGAGATTGCCACGTCCTGTATCGTGTCCTCGCAGGAAATCATGGCCGCCACTGCCGCCGCGGAGTAGTTGCCCGCCGTCGACACGCGCGCACTCGCGCTCGAGGCCACCAGCGCCGACAGCTCCGTCTCGCACAGCTTCACCAGCGTCAGCCCCTGCTGCTGGCGAACGATAAAAGCGCAGATGGTGCCGTGCGTGGTGCCGACAACGCCAAGCGCCGTGTTGCCAGTTGGTAGCGGCACGACATCCAGCGAGGCCACGAGGCCGGTGGAGAGGGACAGGGAGGCTCCTTGCGGCGCGACGCCGTTCCCGCCGCCAATGCCCAGCAGGGCGTTCTCCCACACAGCGGAGTCAATGTGGCCATCAAGCAGGGCCTGCAGCGTCAGACCATCCAGGCTGTTGTTGTTGCTGTGACCGGCTCCTTGTGCCGCCAAGCCCGGCAGCGACGAGGGGGATGGGGAGAGCCCGTCATTGGTCAGCCGACGCAGGGCGGTGGTGAGCGAGGGGTCACTCAGGAGCTCCGCAATGTGCGAGGCGCCCTTCACTCCGCCACTCGAGTGGGGACCGTTGCCGCGGGAATTGCTGCTGCTGAGGAGGTTCGCCACGTACGTGGCCGTTATCACGCAGCCGCCGGCGGTGACGAGCACGTGCCCGCTGCCGCCCCCGCCATGGGACGAGGAGAGGGGGACCGCCTTCACGTGGGACGTGGGCTGAGGGGCTGCGGCAGTCCCCAGGTACTCTGCCGCGCCAACGATGCCGCCACCCGCCGCGTGGGCAGCGGTGGTGGAGGAGCCGGCGCGCATGTGGCAGGGAGGCAGAGGGAGGGCAGGGAAGAGTGTGCAAGGTGCGATGGCACAAGATGGAGAGTGAGAGAGGAGCAGAGTATCTATCCCCTGGCAGCGGGGGGGGGGGGGGGGTGCGACTTTGGAAAACGGCGAAAGAGGTGGACGGCAGTGACACGGGGAGGAAAGGAGAAGAAGAATCTGTGAATGCGCTTAGGGCTGTGGGGGGGGGGGGGGGCGAGGCGAGGCGAGGCGAGGATGGTTTGTGGCGGGTGAGGGGAAGGTGGTGGGGTGCGAAGGTCTCCCCATGGACTACACACAGCCCTCTGCTGCTTCCGTCTTTCCTCCCCCCTATCCCTCATTCACCACGGAGTGCGGCGCCTCCCCGCGGGAATGTGTGCACACTTACGCACACTACAATGGATCATCATCACCGCCGTCTCCGCCATCCTCACACGCGGCGCACACGCGTCGTCTTCTCCTTTCTTTCTGTTGTTATGTGGCTAATCCCCTGGAGGAAGAGAGGGGGATGGTGGTGAGATGGCTAGCGTAGAGGTCCCTCCTCCTCCTCACCTGTTTCTCTCTGGAGAGAGGAGGTAGAGCGGGGGAGCAGTACGTATATATATTTCACTTAGAGTTAATGAGATTTAGGAAGGGAAGTGAAAAAGGGGAAGAGGGGGGGGGAGGGGGAAGGTACTCTTGTCTGACTGTCTGTTGGATCCCTCTGCTACCCCTTCCCGAGTGGGGGGGGACGAGGATCCTCTCCCCACCTTTCCCCCTCGCGGACCACCTCTGCCCCCCGCCGCGTCTGCCGTCGAGAGAGAGTGAGAGAGAGAGCGGGTGGGTGGTGAGGAATAGGTTCGGGAAAGGGAGGGAGGGGAGCCGGGGAGGGAAGGAGAAAGGAGATAGATGGAACATAAAAGTTAGAATAGCGTGAGAAGAGTGAGAGGGACAGGAGAGGGGGATGGCGAAGAGCGGAAATGAGGACCGGTGGGAATGGGGGAGGGCAAAGTGTAGAGAGAGTCTGTCCTCCCCTACCTTGGCGGGCTTCCTCCAGACCTCGCGCACCCCACCCGCCCACCACTCGCTCACATTGTCCACGACGACAACGACAGCACACGCCATGAAGAGAAGAAGAGAAGGAGAGGAGAGGGAGAAACATGTGCTTTTCACCCCTCCCCTTTATCCTTCCTCCTCCCCCCCCCCCCAAACTCCATCACCATTCAATACGACACGCAGCACCGGCAGGTGGCGCAGCTCGAGTAGGACGGCCCAGGGAGAGCACTTTCTACCACACGGGCGGGGAAGGCAGCCGGAGACCCGAGCTGCGGACCGGTGTGTGTGTGTGTGAGGAGCTCCATCTGCTGCTTTACTTGAAGGCGCGGCCCTCGAGCACCGGGCGGGAGATCGTGGGGCCTTCCCAGCACAGGTAATCCGTGATCTTGTCCTTCTCCGCGTTCACGTCGGTGATCTCGGTCCACTCGAAGAGCTCGGTGTCCACCACATCGGTGACCATCTCCGGCATGCCCTTGCCACGGAAAACCCAGAAGGCGGATAGGTCGTGCTTGCTGTCCTCGCCAATGATGAGAGCGATGCCGAAGGCGTACTTGCGGGTGTGCTCCATCCGCTGGAACCAGCCGCGCACCAGGTTGGCCGTCATGAACTGCTTCGTGTTCTCCTCGTTGTACTTGTAGTTGCACCAGAAGCAGGTGTAGCCGTTGGGGTCGTAGTTCTCGAAGAACCACGGAGCCGCAACGGTGCGGGTGTCCGTGTTGCTGTACTCGCGCTTGAAGGCGTCGAGCACGAACGGGCTGGGCGGGAGCAGATCAAGCGGGTTGGCCTTCTTCTCCTCCTTCGGGGCCTCGTCCTCGTCCTCGGCCGCCGCCGCCGCCGCCGGTTTCTTCTCCTTTTTCTTCTCCTCCTTGGGCTTCTCCTCCTTCTTGGCCTTGGCGGGCCCGAAGGTGCCGCCCTGCGCCTTGAGCACCTCCACGGTCTTGGGCTGCTGCACCACCGTGTTGTACAACCGGTACACGCCGCGGAACTTCTTGGCCAGCTCCTCGCCGTGCTTCGCGCTCATGCGGTACACCCACTGCATGGCGAAGGCGACGGCAATGTCGGCGATGGTCATGCGCTCGCCCACGAGGAACGTGCGGGTCTCGAGCCACAGCTCCAGACCGGCGAGGACCTCCTCCAGCTTGGCAAGCGCGTCGGTTGGCGCGGGGATGCCCGCGAAGGCCTCGGCGAGGTACGGCATGTTCGTGGCATCAATCTCCGTGGCAGCGAAGTCGAGCCACATGTCGACCTGGCTGGCCTCGAACGGGGTGGCGCCGTAGAGCTTGAGGCCGCTCTTGTCGCAGCGGCCAATGTGGCGCAGGATGGCGTTCGACTCGAAGATGTAGCCTTCTTCGGTCTGCAGGGCGGGGTAGCGCATGCAGGGGGAGCAGTTCTTGGCGTAGAACTCGGTCTCGTTATCGACGCCGTACACACACGGCTTGATCTGAACGTCAACGTTGGCAAAGGCCGCGGCGACGAGGATCTTGTGCGAGCGCGCGTTTTCAGGGTGAGAACCGGTCCAGAGGAACATGGCTGCTGCTGGTTAGGATGACGAAGGGAGGGGGGGGGGGGGGGGAGGGTGAGAAAGAGGGAGTTAGCAGAGAGTTAAGCTGTGTGTGTAGTAGTGGGGGCACGTTAAGCGAAGACGGAGGATTCTTTGGCCCCATATGAAGGGGGTGGGAGGGGAGAGTGAAGAAGGTGGAGGGTGAGTCACAGAAGGAAATGCAGCAGTGCTGTCCCCTCTGTTCACATGACCACACAATGCCGACAACGACAGCAAGCAGATGTCACATGACATAGCCTTCCCATCCCACACACCTTTGTGGAGCAGGTCCATCGCCCGCTGTGGGTGGGCTGCCTCCTTTCTCCTTGTCCTTCTCCTTCCTCGCCTTTCCTTTCGAGATTGGTTGGTTGTGTCGTTATACCGGTACACCGTTAGCGCAAGACGAAAGGCGTCGTCTCGGTGAAGGGGAAAAGGGAGAGAGAGAAAAGAGTAGAGGGGGAGGAAGCATAGTAGTAAATCAATCGAGAAGGAAAGGAGGAGAGAGCGCAACAACAACTGTGTGTCTACAAGTCATAATCCTGACCATCGCAATCACCACCAGAGGAGCAACAGGGACAAATGGATACAAAGGACCCATCCCCTCCCCCGCCTTCCTCTGGTGAAGGGGGTGTGTGAGGGGGATGATGATGAGGGCAAACACAGCATTCTACAAAGAAAGAAGGAGGCCAAAACATGGTGATGTAGACAGCAGAGGTAGAGGCACAACAACGACAACAACAATGACCACAATGACGCGTTCCATCAACGGGGCTGCTGCTGCTGTTGTTGCTGCATGGCAGCCGCGAACTGGCTGTACGTCAGCGTACGGTAGTAGTCCTCCATGCTCTTCTTCCACTGGGCGAACATCTCCGGGCTGGCCCACGGCTGCTGTGGGGCCGGCGGTGGTGGCGGCTCGACGCTTGTCTTGCTCGCCGCGGGACGCGCGGACGGCGCGGGACCACTACTCGCGGCGGCGGCGGCGGCGACCGATGGCGGCACAAACGCAGGAGCCGCTGCATTCATTGGTGTTGTCGTTGTCGTGGGGACTGCGTGCGTGTTTGCGCGGCCGGCAGCGACACTGCTACCACCACCACCACCACCACCACCACCGGGGACGAACGGCTTTGCATTGCGGTTGAAGGTCGTCGTGGTCGTGGTGACGTTGTCGCCAGGCTGACTATGAAGATGACTCGCGAGGGCAGGGACGTCCTCGGCAGAGCTGCTGGAGGGGTCGTAGATGAGGGTCTTGTAGGTGAAGACGGTGCGGTTCGCGTTGGGTGCGCCGCCGTGACGCTGCTGCTGCTCGTGGTGCCGCTGGTGCTGTGTGTTGCTCGCAACGCTATCTCCGTCGGCGGGTGTGGTTGAGCTGAGGGAGGCTGCCTTGTTCGCATCAAACGAGAGAGGGGTGGTCTTGCTACTGGGAATCGAAGCTGGCGTCACACCACCACCACCACCACCACCACCACGGTTGCTTGCCACCGCTGGTAGAGTGCTGTTGTTGTTGCTGCTACTAGGATTCGTCAGCTGACGCTGTTGCTGCTGCTGCAGTTTAAAGTTCTGCTGGATCTCCCGCAGCACGCGGCGCTCCTCCTGCGAGATGGACACGGTCGGTTCCGTGGTGGACTGCACCAGACGATCGCGCAGAGCATCGAGAAGCTGTTTCATGTCCTGCCCCTCTGTGTCGCTGCCAGCTTGGCGGGGTGCTGCTGCTGCTGCTGCTGTTGCTTGCTGTTGGGGTGGCGGGGGTACTGCACGACCACTGTAAGGATGTGATTGGTGCTGCTGCTCCACGCGGACTCCGCCGACGGTAATGTTCGCTCCGCCCGCCGCCAGTGAGGGGATACGCATCGCCGGGGTGGTGGTGGTGGTGGCGAATGTTGACTGGGGGGCAAAGGTAGTGACATGGCTGCCGCTGCCACCCATCCCGAGCCCGTGTGTCTGTTGCTGCGTGGTGGTGGCGAGAGAGGTGGGCACGAACGGTGCCGAAAAGGCGGACAGCTTCGTCGCTCCACTGGTGCCGCGCTGCTGTTGCTGGAGCCGCAAGAGCTCCCGGCGCTGCTCCTCCATGAGCTTCTTCTGTTTCATCTGGTTAATCAGAACGAGAACGATTTGCTGGGCGTAGAGGCGCCGCCGCGACGCGTCCTCGGCGGCGGCGTCGGCCTCGTTGCTGCCCGCGTCGTCGCCGTTGCCCTTCTCAGCGGACTGAGGGCGTAGAGGGATCACGCGGGTGTGCTTGAGCAGCTCGTGCAGCAGATCGAGTGTGGAGGAGGTAACGTTCTCGTCCTGGCACAGCTCAGTAAGGCGATTGTACAGCTCCATTTCGGGGTTTGCGGCAGTGGCAGCAGCGATGCCGCTTTCCTCCGTGGTCGCCTCTGTCGACTCCATGGCCGTCCCTGCACTGTCCTCGCCGAGAGTGGGCCAGGACTTCTTGTCGAGTTTGCCATCCTTGCCCTCGCTGGTGCCCCCACCCCCGGCACCACTGCCCATGCAGTAGCGCAGCAGCAAGGAGCTAATCTCATCGATAATGCGTGCCTCGCCTTCGCTCTTGCTGGCCGCCGCTGCTGACAGCTCGCCCGCCTGTTTTGGGTCACTGCGCGTGCTGCCGCGGTTGCGGAGCGCGCGAAGCTCCTCGAGGGACATCTTTGCCTTCACGGTCGTCACGTGGGGGGCGGGGGCCTCGTCCGCGGCTGCCGTCTGCTTTACCTCCTTCTTGGACCGCTTCTTCACGCTACCCTGCTTCACTGGGGAGGCCTTGGCGCTGCCCGCGGCGGAGTTCTTCTGACCTCCTTGTTTTCCTCCTCCCCCTGCCGACTGCGGGGGTGGTGGCGTCTTGGTGCCTTTGTCGGCGCTGCCCTCCTCTTCCTCGCCCGTTGTCTCGACTGCCGGTTCCTGTTGTTGCTGTTGCTGCTGCTGCTGCTGCTGTTGCTGCTTCTCTCCTTTGAGTTTGTCGGCGTACGTGCCGCCGCCGCCGGTGGCCGTCACGACAACCACCGCGGTCTTCCCCTTGGGAGGTGCCTGCTGCTTCTTGCCGTTGTCTCCGTGCGAGGCTGCGGGCCGTGGGGCTGGGGCTGGTGCTCGCTGGGCTGGTGCTTGTGGTTGTGGTTGTTGCTGCTGAGGCGGAGGCTGCTGGGCCTTTGGCTTCTCCTTCTTGACCACGTTGGTCGTCTTCACAGCTGGCTGCACCGAGCGCTCCACCTCGCCCTCGCGGAGCTGCCGCATCATCTCCGCCACGTTGAAGTCGGCCTTCCGACTAATAAGGACGGGCTTCTTGCTCTTCTTCGCGTCCTCTCCCTCACCCGCAGCCCCATCCTCAATAGCAGCTGCAGCGGCTGTGGTGGCGACAGCAGACTCGCCCTGCTGAGCCGCCGCTGCAGCATCCGCGGTGACTGTGGCGGTGGGGTCTGTGTGGACTTCTGTGGGTGCGGTGCTAGGAGAGGACGCCGGACCCGCCTCGGTGACCTTGCCGGCCACTGTGGGCGAGCGCCACACCGTCGTGGCACCACCACCGGCGTCCTCCTGCTGCTGCTGGGCCGTGTGGGAGCCTTGCTCGCTATCCATGTCTTCCAAAGTATCTATGCCAAGAACAGACCAACTACGTGTGCACTACCGATACTCCACCGTTCGGTCGCTTCTCCTTTTCTCGCAAGAAAGAGAGAGAGAGAGAGATCTAAGCAGAGAAGAGGTAATAAAAGGCAAATCAGTCCGAACAACTGAACGTGTAGGACGTGATAGGAGTTGACTTTCCCCGACTCAGAGGATGGCTCGCCGGTGAGTGTGTCCCGTTCCACCTTTCTCCTGTTGTGAACACTATACCGAAGGCAACCTCCTTTGCGAATGTGCTGATGGGAGCAGACACGCGAGAGCGAGAGAGAGAGAGAGAGTACCAGTGACGAAAGTCTCCATGGTGTTGTCATTGCCCACCTTTTTGAATGTTCTGTCCCGTGCGCTCATGTTGGCCTGTACTGTCGATCGCTCTCTCTGTGTGTGTGTGTGTCTGTGTGTGATGGGTGGGTGGAGGAAGCACATCCCCAGCATGTAGGAAAGCAGACATGAGATGAGAGATGGGAGATAGAGTGCAGGGGGATTGTGATTGAGAGCAGCAACGCAAAGTGCCTGCGCTCACTCGTGGAAATGCTGTTTCGCCAGCAGCCGCCGACTCGTCCTGTTCTTTGGGTTCTCCTCCACGACGACGACGCCGCCATCAGCGTCGCGCTCACCTGTGCTACGGCCCATCCCATCGGCGTCATCGTTGTCCTTGAGGATGTGCACGGAGACATCGGAGTCCGCCGCGAGTGAGGAGGCCGGCGAGGTGGCGCGCGACAGCACAGGCATCGACACCGCGGACATCGAGGGGGAGGAGGATTGCGAGGAGAGAAAGTCAACGACAGCGTCGCGGCCACCGCCCCCACCGTGGAGTCCCTGGTCCTGCTGCTGGTTCCTCCCCTTCTCTCTCCTTCTCTTGCCGGACAGGAGCCGACTGCGCCACCGCTCAATAAGCAGGAGCGTCATGGGAACGGGGGGCGGCCGCAGCGGCAGCGTGGTGCGCCACCACCGCAGCATGTCGAGCACCGTGCCAATCTTGGTCACCTTGGCCCACTGCTCCCGCAGCCCGTGGAGGCACCAGCGCTTCAGGCGGGCCTGCAGCGAGCTCATGGTTTCCACATGCTTGGTCAGGGTGAACGGGCGTAGATAGAACTCGCGCTGCTCCAGCTGGCTAGGCAGCATTAGGGTGTAGGCACCGAGCACGGCGCGCAGGGGGTCTGGCCGGTGTCGCGTAAAGGTAATGAACAGCGACACACGCGCCACGCGCAGACGCTCCACGTAGATAAAGGGCTGCGGGACAAAAAAGCCGTCGGCAGCGCTGGCGTTCTTGTTCTTGTCTCTCGCGGCCGCCGCCGCACGCGAGCGCCGCTCGCGCCGCCTGCGAGCTCGGTGGCTGGCACTCCCACTGGCAGGCACCACCGTCGCCACTGCGCGCGTCGTTGTGTCGGAAGCGGGGTCGGCCGCGGCAGGGGATGACGCGCTCGGGCCCTCGGCGTGGGCAGTGTTCCGGCGGGCGGTCGCGCTGCTCGGGAGGCCGCCCGAGCGCAGGCGAACTGTCGACGACGCCACAGCCGTTACTGAGGACGCAGCCGACGTCATGGCGCCGCCGTCCCCCCCGCCCATGGCGCCGTCTTCGTTCATGCTCCGCATCGGCGGCGCGCCGACAACGGTGCCGGCCACCCTGACCTGCTGGTGCTGCTGCCGAAGACTATCGACCACGTTGACGGTGAAGATGACTTGCCGCGGGAACACGTCCGCGGGCGGCGTCGCTGCTGACGCTGCGGCTTGCGAGGTGGCAGAGGTGGCGGTTGTGGTGTCCGTACCGAAAAGTGGTGCGCGTGGCGGGGGCGGCTCCCTCGCGCTCGACGAGGAGGCGGAGGAGGGGGGTTGGGGCCCTCGTGTGATGTGGGCGGAGGTGCTGCTGTCAGTGGGCTCAGAGGCCATGGGGGAGTGAATAGCCGCGACCACCTGCGGGAGCGGCAAGTCTGGCGTGTGCCCGTGTCGGCCGCGCAGCCCCGTCGTCTGCTCACCACCGCTACCCGCCGCCCTCCCCGCGCGCTCCTTCTGGGCCCGCAAGAGGGACTCTCGCTGCGCGTGCTGTCGGAGCTGTTGCTGACGCTGCAGCTGCAGCAACAGACGCTGCTGCTCGCGTTGCTGCATGTGCGTGCGCACGGCTCGATCAGCAGGGACGGTGGCACGAAGGGCGAGCATGCGGCGAGTCTCCTTTAGCGCGAGCGCAAGCCAAATGTCGGAGAGAACGAGGACCATGGCTGCGAGGCTGGCATTCAACTCCGTGATGCGCGACATCCCATCCGGGTACTTGATGACGCTGAAGGACAGCTCAACGTCGTTGGGCAACTCAAGTGTCTCGGCCTTCTCGCTCCACCGGCCGTGGATGGAGAAGCGGCTGAGAAAGCGGTCGAGGGCGGCGCGGCGGCCCCCGAGGACCTGCACCGCCACAAAATCCGACCTGGGTGACGGACGTTGCTGCTGCTGTTGCTGCTGTTGTGGCGGGGTGGTCGCCGGTGTGGTTGCTCCCGCGCAAGGGGGCGGGCTGCACTGGAGGATGGAGAGTCGGGAGGGCGATGGTGGCAGACGAGATGAGAAGGTTGTTGGTGTGCCGTGTTGGCTGAGGAAGTGTGCACGGGTGGACATGGCGCGTGGGGTGCCAGCGAGGGATGGAGGAAACAGGGCAGAGCGCGAGGTCGCCGCGGAGGGCTGTTGCTGGTGCTGTTGCTGTTGGGTAGGGCTTGGCGCTGCAGCCGGCCTCGGCGGTGCGGGGGGTGGGGGTGGAGGTGGCGGCGGCGATGGCAGCAACAGACGAGCCCGATAGGCAAACACGACCTCGTTGACCTCGTCGATCAGTTGGAACTGGTGAACCGCAACAAAGGCGTTGATGTTGTCCTCCGTCTCGAGCAGGTCAACTTCGACGCCTTCCATCGCGATGGAGAAGAACCTCGCCTCTGTCGCACTCATCTGCTGTTCTTGCGATTGCTGCTGCAGTTGCTGGTGCTGGAGAAGAAGCCGATGCGGCTGGGTGGCGGCATCAGTGGCACTGCTGTGGTGGTGAAAGTGTGTGTGCCGGCGCTGCTGCGGAGGGGACTTCTGCGTTTCTTTCTTTTGCTGCTGCTGTTGCCGTTCGCGCACGCGGCTGACGTACTCGCTGCCCATCTGCCCCATCTCGATGAGCCACCACGCCTTCAGGTAGGACACGTTGACGGAGAGTGCCCGTGATGTGCGCCAGCCGTCGACAGCGGCGTAGCTGGGCACCTCCCTCTCCGTCACGAGGACGGTCACCCGCGTCTTGTCCGCGTTGCTGTAGCCGCGGACGAAGAATGGCAGCTGCCGCGGTGCTGCCAGCTCCGTCTCGTCTCGCCGTTCACTGCGAGCAGCGCCGCGGCTGCTGCTGCTGTTGCTACGGCCGGTGCCGATGGCAAGGTCGCCAGGGGTCTGGTACACCTCCCCGCGGCGGGTGACCCTGCAGTCGCCATGGGTGAAGTCGACCTCGAACCAGGCGCCCTTGTAGCCCAGCACATGCACGCGAATGGTGTGCTCGCTGCGACTGTCCTCCCAGAGGAAGTAGCGGTTCTGCCGCGCCGGGACCGCGTTGCGGCGCCGGCTTCCTTCCTGCCGCACCATCACCGTGCTCGCCCGAGTCCGGTTCTGAATCATTATCTTTGTCGCACGCACGCCTTGGATCACCACGGCGAGGACGTTGTCGGCGCTCTGGACGGACACCACGAGGCGGCCCGTGACGACGGCGTCTTGTGCGAAGGGGTCGAACGCCTCCAGCCCGGTCGGGTCAAAGCGTCGGGAGCGGTAGGCGAGGAGCGTGGCACCATAGTGGATGGCTGCCTGCTTCCCCGGTGCGCGCGGCGCGGCCCAGAGGTTGAAGGTCGCCTGCCCCGGCGTGTCGACGGATAAGTACTCCGTCGGCTGGCTCTCGTAGAAGGCGGAGAGGTCCTTGTGCTGGACCCGGTGCTCCGTGACGGAGGTGACCGATGGCACAATGCCCTCGAGATTCTCCTGCAGGGCGACCTGGTTCCCTTCTACGGTGCCCACGCAGCTCACATGGAACTCACCGGGCTTCAGCTGGACTCGGGCAATGCTCCTCAAGGCGGCCAGCGTGGTCTCCGCTGCCATCACTTCTACATGACTCTCCACCGCCGCGAGGACCTCCGCGGGGATGGCCCCTGCGCGTGGCGGCGCCGGCGATGATCCTGTGGCCATCTGCGTGGTGGTGGGATTGGCCGCTGCCACAACCGCCGCCGTCGACTGCGTGGATGTGAAGCTGGTGGTGGTGGTGGTGGGGGGGTTGTCGTCGCCGTCGCTGTCGCTGTCGTTGTCGAGGACGACTGCGATGTCCGTTGCCTGTTCGTACCGCGCCGTCGCGGGGGAGGGGGGGCTCTGAAGCCCTGATGTCAGCAGCGCCGCCTCGAGCACTTCCTTCTTCTTTGCCTTTAGGCGTCCCTTCGCCTTCTCCAGTAGCGCCGACAGGCCAGGATAGTTGATGAACAGCTGCAGGCGTTTGTCCGTGTTGTTGACAACGACCCACCGCGGCGTGACAAGAAGCACGATGGGCCGCCCTTCCTGCGCGTTGGGCAGTTGGATCGCGTAGTTGCAGCTGCGCGTGATGCCAAGCTCGTCCTGCGTCGACTCGAACACGCCACTAGACCCCACCTCCATCGCGACGCTGCCGGACCACTTGCCATCCAGGCCGACCCTGAAGAACGCCTCGGTGAAGTCTTGCAACTTGCAGCCGATAAGAAACGGCGCGCCTTGCGACGGGATGATGCCGGTGTTTGCGCTCTGCCCAGCACACAGCCGCCGCGTCACGACGCTGTCGCTCAGCAGCAGGGGGTACTCGGTCAGGTTGCACACCCACACGCCGACGGAAATAATGATGGTGCGTGCAAGCACGTTCACCTGCACGTAGAAGGTCCGCCCGGTGGAGTCGCGCATGGTCAGCAGACGTGGGTGGTGGTCAACGGCGTCGCGCAGGTTCGTAATGACGTGCTCCACATCCGCGGTGTGCATCGTGTCGCCGGCGCTTTGTGTCAGGCTGAGCGCCATGGCCAGGCCCGACTCGTACGTGCATTGCAGCACTGGCAAGGCCTGCTTGTGGTGCAGGTCGTCGTGCGCTGCCAGCGGGACGAGACTGCGGTAGAACTCGGCCTTTTCTTTGCTAATGCCTCTACTGCCTTTCACTCCGGCCGGCCATGTCGGAGAGTCGGCGGCACGACTGCTTTTGCTGCTACCACCACCGCTGTCGCGCGTCAGGGAGGCGGCGGGCAGCCAGGGCTCCAGCAAAGCGCGGTCCGCAGCGGACTGCGGGCCGGCGCGGGGATCGACTTGCCACAGCGTCACCTTCACCGGAACCCCAGTGTGGTTCACGACGCAGAGTCGTGGGTACACCGTAATCACCGTTGACAGACTCTCGGGGATGTGGGTGAAGACGACAAAGATGGTGAGAGGGCGGCTATCCGTTGCCGCGCTCTCGCTGCGCAACAAAGCAGGCCCATCGTCCCCTTCCTTTTCTCCACGATTGCTGGTGGTGGTGGGGCCGGGGTGGCGGCGTGTGGGTTGCTGTCTGCGACTTCGCCGGATGACACCAGGGGGACCCAGGGTGCCCTCCAGCACATCGCCCACCTCCTCTTCGTTCCTACCAACACAGTCATTCCCCCTGCTGCCCTCCTCTTCCCCCACCACGAGAACGTCGCAGCGGCCAGAGTCTGTGCGTGGCGCCGCCTGTGCCGGCGACTGGGAAGGCGTGGACGGGTACAGGTGGACAAACGCCCCGCTCTCCCCCGCGAGGACGTTGATCTCAGCGGTGTAGGTGATAACCCCGTGACGGCAGCGCAGCACCACGTCACTGCAGCTGCCCTGAAGCGGACAGTGGTAGCCGGTCGGGAGCGTGGTCAGTCTTCCTCTCCTGTCCTCCTGCACCTCGTCGGCCTCGCCAAGCGAAGCCTCGTACGGGTCGCCCAAGGACACTGTATTGCTGTTGTCGCTACTGCTGCTGCTGCTGTTGCTGTTGCTGTTGTCAGTAATCAGGCGCTGCTGCACGGTGAGGGTCACACCCGTTTCGTTGCACAGCGTCATCTTCGCGTGGATGCGAACGACCACGAGGCCGGCGTCCGCGTCGGTGGAGGGGCTCGGCAGCGGCATGCTTTTCAGGGAGTCTGGCACACGCTCGCCGTTGCCGATCCTGCTGTGGCCGCCATCCTCCCCCGCGTCCTTCGCCGTCGCTGCCGCAACCTGCCCATCCAGCCAGCGGGAGGCCACGTAGGTAATCTCCGAGGTCTCGCCGCGCGCCATGCCAGCTGCTTTCCGTCCCCTTCCCCCACCACTGCCGCCACCTCCGCCGGCAGCAACCGCATTATCGCTTCCTCCGGTGTGGTGATCGGTGCAGGAGAGCACCACCAGCGCACCAGAGACGACAACGCCGGCGGCTTTGCCGTACTGCAGCTCACTGACGCGGACGCGCGCGTGCGAGGCGTCAAGGCGCTTGCCCTTGGCGTTGAGTCGGTACGGGCCGGGGTAGGACCCATCCCCATCCCCATCTTCACCGCCACCACCACCACCGTTGCCGCCAGCGTCGTCCACCTCAACCTCAAAGGTGTCGTTCCGGTCCTCCTTGCCCTCGACCTGTGGGCGGCTGCTGGGTGTCCTGGGCAGGGAGAGCGGCCCGGCCTCACTGTCTTCGTAGTACGTGCTAGAACGACGCCTGGCAAGCGAGCCGGTGGCGCCTTCCCTTCGTTTCTCCTGGCTGCTGTTGCTACCGTTGTTGTTGTTATTGCTGCTGCTGCCCCACCGTACGCTAGAGGATGAGGGTGGCAGACTCTGCAGTCGCTGGGAATGCGGTGAGGATGGGTTGGTGGGGACCACCATGACACAGTCGCTGGGGTACAGGTAGACGAACAGGTCGTCAGCGCGTTTGTAGGGGATGAGTACGTCGATGGTGGTGGAGGGGGGCAGGCAGAACCAGTCCCCATGGGCGTCGGCCTCCCTGTCGGGTCCGATCAGAAGAAAGAAGGTGAAGGTGAAGTCGTTGACAAAGCGGTGAGTCGCAGAGCCTTCAACGGCACGGAAGGGGAATAGAGGAGGAGGAGGGGCAGACCGAGCACCACCGCCACCGCCACCGACACCGCCATGGCTCTGGATGCTTCTGGCGCTCTTGCTGTTGGTGTTGGGATCGCGCAGGGCTATCACGGGGAGCTCATCCTCCTCATCATCGTTGTTGTCATCATCGCCACACGCTTCCTCGTTGAGCGCGCTGCCTTGTCGCAGTGGGTCCTCCCCCGCCTCTTCTTCCCCCCTGGACTCGTCCGCGGCGTCCCCGCCATCCTCCCCGGATGTGGCAAAGAGTGCCCCAAGCTGCTGCGACGCGTAGAGCACCTTGGCCACGAGCAGGTGGGAGAGCCGCACCTGCAGGCCGTCGCAGGTGACGGCAACGTGCTCGTTGCTGCTGTGCCGCGACACTGATTGCGTGCGCGCGAGGGTGAGCATGACGCTTGGCGCGATGATGGTATCCCACCGACCCTTGCCGTAGACATCGACTTGGAGCCGGTTCAGCTGGAGGGAGACGGACCGTATGGAGGAGGCCAGCGACGCTTCCCGGCGCAGGATGACGTCCTCTGTCTTGGCGCGGACCAGCGGGTAGCGGTGGTCGCTCAGCGTAACGTCAATGGCGGGGATGTAGACGGCGAGACTGGACTCCCCGTCGTCATTGGCCAGCTCGTGCATCGCGACCTCCGTCTGCTGCTGCTGCTGCTGTTGCGCTGCTTCTTGTGCATGCCCTTCGTCCTGGAGAGTTTGTGTCGCTGCTGCGTCCTCATCGCATCCATGACCTTCACTTCCCGCGCGAGAGCGCCGCAGTGGGGGAAGCGTCGAAGGCGTCGACGACGACGACGAGGGGGAGGACGTTGTCCGCTGCCCTCTCTCTTCTCCCCGCCTTGCATCGTTGCCTTGGACGCGAAGGTGGTCCTCTGCGGATGAAGGAGCACCCGCGAGCGTGAGGCCTTGGCCTCTCTTCTCCTCCTCCACCTCCTCCATTCTCCCGTCAGATTTGAGGCTCCTTTGCGGTTTCCTTCTGCCCTCCTTGTCCAAGGATGGCCCTTCCCGCTCCTGCGCTTCCCTTGCGCTGTCGCCCCTCACGTCCTCCCCCCCACCTTGGCTGTTGATCATGTGGTGCACCGATGTCAAGTCGGCAACCTCTGCTGCCCCCGCTGCCTTCCACGATAGTGTGGCATCGATGAGGGTGAGCAGTTTCCTCTCGGCCCTGGGGCTGGTCATGTAGCTCAGTCTGCCAGCAACGCCCTGCCAGTCCTGTGCAAGGCCCCGCAGCGTCGCAATATCGACACGCGTGATGTCGACGACCAGTGGGCCCAGCGCGAGGGCGTGATGGCGACCACCATGGGAGGAACGGAAATCCAGGTGCGTCGGGGCGAGAATGGTGGTGCTCGCCGTCGTCGAAGTCGCGCCAACAAGCTGCGTGTGCAGACAGATGTTCTGAAGAGTGACCTCGCTGCGGATGAGGCGTTGCTGTTGCTGCTGTGGTTGTGGTTGTGGTGGCAGATGGTGGGCCGCCGCCGCCGGGTCGGGAATGGGTGTTGCAGATGTGCCATGGAGGCACACGCGCGCCTCCATGGCACTGTCCAGCAGCAGCAGACGGGGCTCGCGCTCCACGTGCAGGCACAACCTCACGCCAGCCACGACAACCTGCAAGTGGCGCTCCACCGTTTGGGTCGACGCTGTGGTGGAGGGAAGCGGGGTAGAGGTCGTCCTTCTCGTCGGCTGCCCCACTGTCTGCTGCGGCTGCTGCGTTGTCGAGGTCCCGCCGTCGGGTGCGTGGAGGGCACCGTCGCCACCGGTTTTCGGCAGCGCCAAGGAGAGGGGGATGTCGTGGAGCCCGGGCGAGTGCTCATCGCCCACCAGGGCACCATCTTCGTCCCGGGCAGGCGTCTGTCCCTCGTGGGTAGCGGGCAAGCACGGGGAGTCGGAGAGCGGAGAGGTCACGGCGCGCACCGAACTCGTGGTTGCTTCCGAGTCGGCAGAGGAGGAGGAGGAGGAGCTGAGCGAGGACGGTGGGGAGCCCGGGCTCGAAGGCACAAGCGAGTTGGATGCTGACAAGGGCAAGGAGGCCAACGCTGGTGGTCCACGCGGTTGCTTCTGCGGCTTTCTCGGTCGTCGTGCATCGCTTTGTTGTTGCTGCTGCTGCTGCCGCCCTTCTGCTTTGAGGGGCTCACTAGGAAGAGCAGCCTTCTTCCCCATCAGGACGTTCCTCAGCGCCGAAGTTGACATTCCCTCCTCCTCTCCTTCCCCGCGTCCCGACATCACCGCCGCGGCCACCGCCGCCGGCGACACAAAGCTGGCGGAGAGCAGTGGTATGGCGTTGAAGAATGCAGCAGTGAGGCCCTCGTCGTTGTCGTTGTCGTCAGGGGAGTTCTTGCCGTCACCCTTCTTGTCCACGTTAGCGTGTCTCCCATCTTCTTCTCTGCTGCTGTAGTTGTTGTTGTCGTCCTCTGCATCGCTGTTGCTTGAGGAGGATGCCGATGTGGATGGCGAGAAGGCATGGGAGGGGGCAGAGTCGGTGTCGCTGGCTCCCGCGTAGATGCCAGACCCTGTGCCGAGCGTGCTGGTGTCGAGCGTTTCCGTGAAGCCGAGCCGGACATTGTCGCACTGCACGTAGCTGCCCTCCCCCAGCGCCATGTAGGGTAGGAGGACGTGGTCGACACCAGAGCGAGCCGCCCGGTCAAGCAGGGAGCGGCTCCACACATACAGAGGGAGGCACACGCGGCCACCCGTCAACGTGACGACGAGGCCGTCCTCGACAATGAGGACAACGCCCTCGTGAGGGCGAAGCTTGGTGTAGGATTCTCTGTCGCTGCTTGGCACCGCCGCTGCATTAGCGTGCATGGCGCCCGTGCGCCGTTTCTGGAGTGCCCTGGCCCGTCGCGTGGCCGCGGCGGCGCGGAGCACGTCGAGAGTGATGGTGTGGCCATTGAGGTTCACTGTAATGTGGTTCGTCTCCGCGCTGGAGAAGAAGAGCACACGCCCATCCCGCGATAGCACAAGGTCCTCCGTGAGCTCGTACGTGCTTTCCCATATCTTCGTAATGACGGGGCCGCGCGCGAATCCCTTTGCGACCGGCTCCTCTTCCCCTTCCCCTTCTCTTCCCTCGTCCTCTGTCACCGACACACCCTTCTTGTTGTAGTAGGGGAACAGCGCCTTTGAGGGGCGCTCCACAAAAAACGCCGCGAGCGATAACGCGGTGTGGGCCGTGACCTCGGCGTACAAGTCATCCACGCGGCACGCGGTAAGGCTCATGTGAGGCCGCGCCACTCCCCCTCCTTCATTGCCACTGCTGCTAGTGTTCCCACCACCACCACCACCACCACCACCGCCTTCGCCCTTGTCGCTTCCGCCGCGTCTGCCAAACACAGACGGCGACGGTGCTGCGGAGCTCGGGGGAAGCACCTCTCCCCGGTGGTTTGTGCATTTCTCGTGGCTATTCTGCACTTTGCCCCCCTCACCCATGTCGGGCCCCATCTTGCCAGAGACAGCCGCGTACAGGCTCTGCAGCTCCGCCTCGGTCCTTGGGAGCGGTTGTGTGGCAGGCATACAGACGTCCAGCCCCCGCGCGCGCAGCAGTGCCGGCGCTACCCCCACACTGCCCGCTACGCTGCCAACGGCCGTCATGGTCGTGCCACCGGTGTGGTGCAGGCTTGCTTCGGCCATTATGCCGGCGCTGTAGGTGGTGCTGGTGAGGAAGGAGGTCTTGCTTGCACTGTCCGCGGCAGCAACGGTGGTGGCCGCGCTAGTTCCATCACCTGTCTTGCTCGAACTTCGCTGCCGCTGCTGCTGCTGCTGCCTTCGTTCAAAGTGGAGGCGAGCAAGCATAGTGCGGGAGAGCGGCTGGTCGTGCAGGCAGGTGATCTCGCCGCAGGCCACAGTCCAGGCATCCGCGTAGATCGTCACAGCTACGCCCGAGACTCGCACCGACAACTTGTCCGTGGCATTGAGCACTTCATCCACGGCGCTGGTGCCGCTCCGGGTGGAGGCAGACGCCTTGCCACCAGTGATGAGGGAGGAGCGCGCAGGACGGCTAAGGAGATAGGGGCCGCTACTGCCGAGGCGCCAGTGCCGCAAGGGCGGCGTCGCTGCACTATGCGCGGGGAGGAGGATTTCGTCAGGGTTGTTGGTGGTGCTAGCCCCGAAGTCGGCGGGGGAGGCAGCGGCCACGGCGGCGGCAGCTGCGTAGCTGGTGCGTTGCAACCGCTCCCAGACGGCATTCTCCGCTGCACTGCAGTTCCTTCTTCCACCACGGATGCCTCCTCCCTCGCCGTCAGCGGCGTCGTCGTCGTCGGTGGTGGTGGTGCTGGACTCGCTCCTCTCGCCACTCGAGTCGTCGTTGGCGCTGGCGGGATCGCCGTCCGTGTCGACGAAGCGGACGGCGAAGCCAGCCATCTGCCAGGTCACCCGCGCTCTTGCGGTGGCCGTCGGGTTGGCGCTGCCGTGTGTGTCGGGGGTGGGGCGAGCCCGCCCCTGCTGCCAACCCTCTGCGGGCTGCCGCGTGTGCGACGGCGGGCTCCGCTCAGCGGCGAAGAGGATGGCCAGTTGCCTGAGGATCGTGTTGGCCTTCCGCCGCGTGCCGCGCACGTTGGCTGTCACGGCGTACACCAAGTTGCGCCGAGCAGCCCCGCTGCAAAGGGCATACCGCACGCCAAAGCGAGGATCGAAGAGGGCGGCCGCCATGCTGTTCGTTGGAGGCGTCACTGTCGCTGACCCGCCACTGCCGCCCCCTGGGACGGTGCCGTGTCCCGCCAGCTGCCTCCGCACTATCCGACGCGTCTCGCGCTTCTCTTCCTTCAGCTGCTGGAGCCGCTTGGGTAACTCGCAGAGCAGGGTGTAGCAGGTGGGGTAGATAGCAAGGCAGACCGGCGAGACGTGCACATACGGCACCGTGTAGTCTGCCGCCGCTGCTGTGGAGGCGGACGCGCTAGACCTTCTTCCGCCTCCGGCGTGCGTGGGCGAGGGCCCGGTGGTGGTGGCAGTGGTGGTGGCAGTACGGAAGGGCACGTGCTCTGTCCATAACCCAAGTCCCGTTAGCAGGAGCACCTCGGAGTGCCATCCCGGTGGTCGCCCCGGCTCCCCACCGTCCCCAGTCGCGGTGGAACCCGGGCTCGTTTCTCCGATCCGCATCGACACGGACGCGTTTCGCACGGAGAGGTCAAAACCGATGGCCACCTCCGGCGCTTCCGCCGACGCCACGTCGCCTCCTCCTCCTCTTCGATAGGCGACGTCCTCCAGAGTGCAGGCGAGGGCCACCCGCCGCTGGCACCACCGACTCCACCACTGCAAGGATACGTCCAGCGCGCGCAACCGGTAGCGCATCGGCGGCGGAGCGGGGGCGGCAGTGGGAGCGGCAACGCTTCCGCACTGCTGCTCTTGCCGGGGCTCGGTGGGGGCAGGAAAGACCGTTGGGCTACCGTAGTGGAGCTTCTCCTCCTCGTAGCTCTGTCGCAATTGCTCTCGACAGGCGGCGATGGCGCTACGCAGGCGGGACACCTTGGCCGCCTTGGCCGTCGTCGTGTGCATCCACTCGGCGAAGAGTTCCTCCGTGACGCAGCACGTGGTGGGTCCAACGGCAAGCTCCCGCTTCATGTCCACCCCATCCACCGCGGCCGCTGCCGCGCGACCGTGTTTCCTCTCGGACCGCCGCTGTGACTGGGCGTCTGTGAGAACCATGCCACTATGCAGCACCAACTTCGGCTCCGGATCGGTGTCGCTGCCGCCGCCGCTGCCAGCGCCGTCGTCATCGGCAGCGGAGGCTTCTGGGGCCAGGAACGTGGGGACATCCAGAATGACATGCACCGGTGTCGCCGATTGCGGACCGTTGTGCGCGGTGGCGGAGGCGTCTTCTATCCGTCCTCGCAGTCCCGCAGGCGTCATGAAGGCTGCTCTTTGGCGAAACTGCCCGCTGTAGAGCAGCGACACGTGCGGGACCTGTAGGGTCTTGCCGCCCGGGTACATGTCAAAGTCCACGCCATCCCAGAGGCAGACGACGAGGTCGAGGGAGTGGAGCTGCAGCACGCATGGCGCGAGGCGGAGTTTCAGGAAAAGGCGGCGTGGCTCCTGCGGGACAGGATCGGGGTGGGCTGGAGGGAGGTCACCCCGACCGTGCGCCATCATCGCCATCCACGCCGCAAGCTCGCGTGAGCCCATGTCGGTGAAGATTGTGGTGAAGAGGCGGTGCCCCGGCCCCTGACACCCCAGGACGGAGAGGTACAGCATCTCATCTGCGATGCCGGTATGGGAGGGAGGGCGGCTGTCGTTGGTGTAGGTCATTTTTACGGCCAATACAGGATCGTCAAAGCATGTGCACCGCGTGCCGTTGTCGGCGGGGTGTGTGTGACTGCTTCCGCGTCCCTTCGCGTGGGCCGCGTCAAAGGTAGGCCGCCGTGAGTTGCAGGTCTGTAGCGTTGACACACGCACTGTGGGAAACGTCATGCGGCCTTGGAGCTCGACGCGCAGGCAGGAGTCACGGCTACTCATGAAGAGGCGGAAGTCGGGGATGCAGCCATGCGGCATCGCTGGGTTGCCCTCGCTCCACGGGTAGTAGAGCTCCGCGTGCGAGGCGCGGAGGGAGAGGTACATGTCCCCCGGGAAGATGGGAACGGAGTACGGACCGCCCGCAGCTGCCTGTGGGGGTCGCCCGCTTTGGCTCTGCACGAACGCTGCGAAGCCCATCTCCACGCTCCGCGCTGATGTCGGTGAGCGTGGGGGAAGACTGCGGCCGCGCTCTTCCCGGAAGCTGTAGTGCACACGCGACGGCACATTTCGCAGCCGACACAGCGGTAGGCGCGGGGTGTTGAACTGGTTCCAGAGGGCCATGATGGTCGGCACGTGGGCCAGCAGCGCGCGGCGAGCGAGGGTGACCTCAATGGCGAGGCGGCTGTAGGGGAACAGCGGCAGGTCCTCGGCGCAGGGCGGGGACATGCTGAGGTGCACGTGCAGTTCGCCTCCTTCGCGAAAAGGTAGCAGCTCCACCCGACGGCCCTGGCCCTCGAGAAAGCCTGTGAGCCCCTCACCGAGGTCCACGTCCACGACCATGCGCTTGTCATTGTAGCGATCCAGCGCGGCGACCAACGCGCGCGGCCCTACGGCACAAATGACAAGAGTGGGTACAGGGGCCACGCCTGGCAACGCCACACCCCCCGGCTCGTTCATGGGGTCAAGGAGGCAGACGGAGGAGTCGTGCAGGATGACTGCACCGCGAATGTGCGCGCGCGGGTGCTTCTCCTTTTCCTGCATGTAGACATGGGGGTCCTCGTCCCCAAAGACAACGAGGGCAATCATGTCGTACGCCCTCTCGAGACAGCTCGTGAGCAGTTCGTTGATGCGCAGGTTAAAGGACCACGCCTCGAAGGTGAAGGCAATCCCGTCATCGTCAATGTTGTTGCTGTATGGGGAGCTGGCCAACATGGAGTCTGCCCACAGGGAGATGTTGAGTACCGCCTCTGGGCACACCACGGTCTCGCCACACGACACCCCAGCGCACGTGAGGAAGAGATGCCAACCGTCTTTGAGCGCCGCGGCCAGGCAAAAGTCGTGGAGCTGGACCGCATCGAACTCAAATAGCCTGGCCGACACCGCAAAACGAAGCGGTTCCGAGTGATCCGCTGCCGCCGACTCCGTTCTTCTTCTTCTCTTTGCTTCGTCAGGGGTCTCGTCCCCTCCCGCCGCGGTGGAGCCGAAACCGAGTGTCACCAACCTTGCCAGCTCTCCACACTTCTCCTTGACCAGCTCTGTCCCATCAAGGTTGCCAAAGAGGCTGACGGTGCCGCAGCTGACATGGGTGCTGACGGTGACGCTGCCGATGCTCTTGTGGGGTTCTGGCATCAGACGCACTGCGCGGATGTCAGCGAGAGGTGCCCCTGCTGCCACAACGTGCATTTCCTCCACGAACACAGCAACCGGGTTGTCCGCCATCTTCTCCCCCGAAACGCTCAAGACGGTGAAAGCGATGGCGTCGCCCAGCCCGAAGCGCGCCTCCTGCAGGCTGACAACAATATCAATATCCTTTCTTTTGCTTTGTGCCGCGGCGCCGGGGGTCTGCTGAGGCTTCGCAAGAGAAGGGCGAGGAGCAGCGACAGCACATTCGCCGGCTTCCAAGACTCCAACGTACCGCCCCAGGTCGCTGTAGGAGAGCGCCTTGGCCACAAGCGCACTTGCCAAGGAGTCGTCCATGTAGGCACGAATGTGGTAAACGGACACTTCCACGGTAGCTGGTTCGGTATTCGCGAAATCGGTGGAGCAAGCGAGAACGATCGCGTTCTTGTCAGCATCATTCTCGTTGCTAATTCTAATGAGGTGCACCGTGGCAACCTCCTTGCCGTCTCCACGCTCCCCCTTCAGCGGCGGCGTTGCCGCCGCTTCGCTGGCTCCACGGTACTGGATGGATACTCCGTGGACGCCGGCACGAGC
The DNA here is from genome assembly GCA_030849825.1 of Herpetomonas tarakana. Lineage (NCBI taxonomy): Eukaryota > Euglenozoa > Kinetoplastea > Trypanosomatida > Trypanosomatidae > Herpetomonas > Herpetomonas tarakana. The sequence continues at coordinate 13,428 of JASAOB010002712.1, read as the reverse complement.
GGAGAAGAGAGTCCCATCAAGAGAAACCGTGGCGGAAAGCCTCTCCACGGACAGGGCCATGTCGTCGTCGAGGTGAATGCTGAAAAGGGACCACTCAAGTACGATCCGGAGCGTCACGGGCAGCGGGCCCGCGGCCGCTGTCACGGGAGTGGCGGTGTTGGCCTTCTTGCCCTCGCTGCTGTTGCGAAGGCCTACCGGGAGCTTCTCGTTGTCGCGCTCTATTTGCTCAAGGAGGACGGAAAGATATGGCACAAAGCTCGTGATGGCCCCGGTTTGCTCAAAGTCCTCAACAGCACCTTTCGCCTGTTTTCGGCAGTCAATCAGGTCGTCTAGAGAGAGGTCAGCATCGTTCTCCAAGTTGGTAAGCGACCTTTCGCGTGCGTCGGAGATGGCGATCCATGGTGCATTAAGTTCAGCAAGTACGCCAACATAGTACCTGTAGCATTTCTCTTTCCATGCGCGGTACTTGTCCCAGTCAAACTTGCTACGTGCGTGCCGCTCTTGGATGGTATGGCGCACGCTGGCGATTGCGAAGTGCCACCATTCTCGCGCATTGCTTGCGCTCGGGCGGTTTGCTGGTGGTACCAAGCAACACTTCTCCTGCTGCTGCTGCTGTTGCTGTTGTTGAATCAAAGATTGTGCACGGAGGACAGTTTTTAGCAGCGACAGCACAGCTTCGAATGTCTCATGGCGCAAGTGAACTGCCCCTGGTTTCACCGCAACGGTCATGTTTACGACGGGACACGATCCGGCCTCCTTTGCGTCAGGCTGCGGAAATGTGTAGGAGACGTACACGTTGCCATGTGACGGATCAAGCACGCTGGCGTATTTTTGGCATGGTGTTCTTTGGCATGCGTCGATGAACTCCTGGCACCCCATCGCTCGCCAGGGTGTACGTGATTGCCCGATGTCGCTACCAGACATCGCAGCGTCCTCCACGCTACTGTTGCTGACGTGTAGCGTCACGTCTTGGTACGATAGGTTTCGGTATATAGTACCGCGGTCTTCTTTGATGAAGCATGTCTGGTAGTTCTCGTCGGTCGCATCACACTTTACGGTAGGTATCTTGAGCACAACAGAAACTGTACGTGGCGCCGATGGCGATGCGGACGTCGGAGACTCGAACCGGATCGTCAACCCGTTGATTTCCAACCGTATGTTGTTCAGTATGCTCTTCCTCAGCCGATCAAAGAAACCAGAAGTTGACTTCCTCTTTTTCTCTTGCTGCTGTTCGCTGGTCGGCTGGCTGTCATTGTGGGACTGCTGTGTATTTGGTTCGTCACGTGGGATATTCTCTGTGAGTTTGAAGAGCTCAAGCATTTTCAGCTTGTGCGACAAAATGCTGTGAAGGGCATCCGCGGTGTCTTCCTCTGAAGAGGAGGAGAGGACTACACAAACATCATTAATCTGGACAACGCATTGCTGGCTGTAGAGTCTCGCCCAGGGGATGTGCAGACTGAGCGAGCCAATGATTGCTCTGACTAATTGCACGGGCATGTTCGTTGGCAAGATGGAGGGAAGGAGCTCCAGATCGCGAAGCTGGACTGAGCCTCGCAACAAACTAACGTTGACAGATTCCTTGTCGACATCTTTGATGAAGCTCCCAAGGTACGTGGTGAGTGCGGAAGCTATGTATTGCGAGAAGACCATTTCTTCATGAGTCTATGCGTAACGACCTAACACAAGGAGCTTGTCCAATGGAATCAGCCGAACTGGTGCGCTGACACACGTAAAACACAGGCAACTATAATTATCAGTATCAGTAATAATTATAATGATCAAGGTGTCTAAACGCACAAAAAGTGAAGAGTGTGGACAGGTAACTCAGAGACCAGCACCCTCCAGTACGGGCTGCAGGAGAGACGGCGCGCTACTGAGAACACCCGTGAAAAGGGCGAAGGAACAGGAATGATAACAATAGGAGCAACAGTGGTAATGGTACAAACACCAACAGTGCTAAGGGGGGGAGGCACTGGTAGAGTGAGGGGAGAAAACAGGGAATGTTTGTGTGACCAAGAAGATTGCGACTGAGCTAGTGAGTGAGGACGTCTCACTCTCGCTCTCTACTCGAAATGCGTGTGTTCGCTTCTCTCCAGAAGCAGAAAAAAAAAAAAAAGAAAGAAGGGTAGAGAGGTGCAAGGAGGAGTACTCGGAGCTAGTCTAGTTTGTCAGAAATCCAGTTCTTGGTGCTTGACCGCGGAGCTGAAATGAGGACGACAACAAGGAAAGAAGATGGAAGGTATGAGAGGAGAAGAGCGTGGAAAAAAGAAAAAGAAAAATATGAACTAGGGCTGTGACGACATCCTCTCCTCACCTCATTGTTCTTTGTTCCCCTGTGATCTTCTCTCTTGCTCCCTATCTCTCTTTTTCATTTCAACAGAGAAGTGCGGTAAGGTGTGTATCAAAAGGCAAGCAGTTGTGGATGGTGTCTGCTACATGAAGAGCTTGTAGAACGTCTCGCCACAATAAATGCAAGAGTCAGCAACCTTGTTGGGGTGTTTGTTGTACACGAGGTTTCCCTGTGGACCGATGAGTTTCTCCGTGAAGTGGACCGTCTTACCAAAGTTTGGTGTCCCTGGCATGCTGTTGTACTGGTACCCATGCTCGGCTCCCATGTGCAAGAGCGTTGTGCCGTCGCCGGAGAGATGTGCGACGTACGCGTAGAGCATCCCTTTCCCCGTGTACAAGTGCCAGTGCGCTTCCAAGCACTCGTTGTCGCATTTCTCCGTGCAGGCGTACACGCGGCCGTGTTGCATGCGGCGCACCGTGAGCCCCCTGGCATCGAAGAACGCATTTCGAACACGACCAGTGGTGAGTAGCGTCTTGGTGACAGCGGGAATGAGGTCCTTCACGGAGGAGAAGTCTTCAGGGTTGAAGATCCCTTGCAGGAACTCGCTCTTCATTTGCTCCGCAAGGGTTTGCTGGCCCGTGTGCGCGGACGGCGAGGGGTGAGGCGAGGCTGTCGCTGGCTGTCGCGCGACCACTTTCCTGTCTTGGGACATGACACTCAGCAGGAAGGTGGCCTCCGCGTTCGTTTGCTCGTTGATGGTGTCTTCTATCGTTGTGTAAATCTGATCGGCGAGCTTCAGGGTTGCTTTGGATCCAGAGAACGAGACGTAGCCGTCTGCGTCGGGCTCCCCCGTGAACCCGAGAGCGTCGAACAGAAACTGAACAAACGGCTGCGAGAGCCCTTCCGTGTCGCGGCGCACCGTGTTGTTCTGAGGCCGCACTCTGCGGAATTTTGGGTTGTCAAAGTCGAGGAGGAGGTTGGCCAACAGGCGGCGAAACACAGCGTCGAGCGCGCGGATCGTCTGCGTGGGGTCCTCCTTCTTTGCGAACTCGATTGCTTTGGCTTCCATTTGTGTTGTTTCTCCCTTTCTGTGTTGGTAAGTGAAGGGGGAGGCGAAGGAGTGGAGGAGTGGACAAAGGGGAGTAACACGACAGTGTGTTTGGCAGTTGGAGGTAGTGGAGGGGGGCAAGGGAAGAATGGGTGCGTGGGACCAGCGGCCTCTTTCAGCGTGATTGGACGTGCTCCGCGAGGAGCGTTCACGCGCACTTGTCGTCTAGTGGTTAGGACATTCGCCTCACACGCGAGAGATCGCGGGTTCAATCCCCGCCGAGTGTAACCTTTTTCGCTCCCTTCAAAGCCACTGAGGGCTGCTCCTTGGCCTCCCCCCCCCGCCGAGCCATACAACCAAACACGAAATGCCAAAGCGGTCTGCTGCTTTTTTTTTTTTTGTGTGTACGGCTTCTTCTTGTGGTTGGCTCCGCAAACTCCACCATCTCTCCTCTTTCCTTTGCAGGAAAAATAGCACGTGTCCAGTTTCGTTTTCTCTCTTCCCCCCCCACCCCACCCCCCCAATCGACGGATGAACGAGGATGTGCAGCGATTTTTTGCGCGGTCCACGCACTGCGACGCGCAGGTGACGAGGCGCATCGTCGTGGACATCGACACCATCACCCGCACCCTGCGGCTGACGAGGCGAATCACGACCTGGGGCACAACGGAACAGCCAAAAATCTGCCTGTATGGCGGACTTCCCCTTAATTTTAGTGGCTCTCGCGACGACGACAATGGCAGAGTACGGACCGACACCGACTCCACGCGCAGCATTTCGGAGGGCACCTGTGTCATACCGATTCAAATTTGGCTCACGCATCAGTACCCGATAGAGCCGCCAACAGTCTACATCGTCTGCAACCCGCTGCCAGATTTCGAAGCGCAGAGTCTCCCGCGGCGCGCTCCGAGCGTGAAAATAATGAGCAACCACCCGTACGTGGACATCACAGGCTTGTGCTTTTGTCGGGAACTGGCAGGGTGGGTGCCAGCAAAATCGAGTTTGTGCGAACTGATCGAACGGTTTGGTCGCGCGCTGGAATCATGCGGCGTCTGCCCAATTTACATCGACAGCGGGGAGGAGCCAGCTGGTGGCGCGGGAGAGAACGCACAGAAACAGCAGAAGAACGACTCTTCGGCGGACGAGTGCATTGTTTGCTATGCCCGGCGGGATACCGTTCTGGTGCCGTGCGGCCACTACTGTCTTTGCGTAGGGTGTGCTGCGAACGTCCTCGAATGCCCTATGTGCCGCACTAAGATTAAGGTGAGACAACGCATTTTCCGGTAGGAGGACGAGTAAAGCTCAAATACGCAAATGTTTGGACCAGAGAGAAACGTCTCTGTCTGCTGACACGTCGAGCTGCCAGGGAACGCCTTGCTCGGCATTCACCGCCTCGTGCAAGTATTGTATGGGAAGCTCTTGCCTTTTTGTTCCCTTCACTTTTTTCCTTGCCACAATTTATCTTGCCTCGATTTTTTCTTTTAGAGAATATTCTGTTACTGTTATTGCTGACGCAAGTTTCTTTCTTGTTGCGTGGTAATTTTTTCGGGCACGGAGCCAGCTCCTCGGCGAGTGCACAGCACCACTACCAATTTCACAATGCTTTCTCCACCAACAAGCTGGCGGGACGCCGAGCTACATCATGATTGCAAGCAGCAGAAATTCAAGATCAGCAAAAAAAGAAAAAAAAAGAAGAGAATGAAGGGACAGTGTCGACGAGGAAAATATGACGGTCGAACAAGTCCCAAAGAGCAATGGGCACATGCACATTGCTGATGACAAAAAGAACGAAACCCGTCAGCCAGCACTTCTGGCAAATGAAGTTGCGTTGTCTCTCCCCGACTGAACCTATTCTTTCCTTTTTCCCGCCCCTCCTACTGTCGATTTTTCATCTGTTTACTATTTGTCATTACTTTTTGAACACACAAGTTGGAAATAACAATAGCTGACGTTATTCCTACTTAACGGTAATATTATTTGGGATTCTCTTTCGAACTTCCACCACACACACAAAAATTAAAATAAATACACAGCACGGCTGAACGGAGGGAAAAAGCGAAGATAACAAGAATAACGTCCATCTGCCAACAACAGCATGTCCTCAAACAACAAGATCCCGTTGGTTGTTGGCGCCGTTGCAGCAACTGCAGCCGTCGTCGGTGCAGTCGTGTTACTGAAAGGCCGCGGCAGCAGCCGCGGGGAAGAGGACGATGACGAAGCTTTCTCTGCTGTCAAGCCGTCCGCACCGAAGAAGCTGGACAGCAAGCAGAACAGCAAGCAGAACACCCGCGCAGCTCCCGAGACAGTGGCCACTACAACGCCGTCGGTGTCTCGCACCGAGGCGGCCGCTCCGAAACCGGCACCAACGCCGATCCCCGACGAGAACGACGACGACCTTCTCAACGCTGCCCTCGACGAGGTCGTGCCGAGGAGCACGCCGTCCAGCGCGGTGGAGAGTGCTCCCGTCTCGGTGCCCGCCAAGTCCGCCACATCGTCTGGTGAGCGCACGGAGCTCGAGCATCTCGGCATCTCCGTCAAGGTTCCGAATGGCTGGGAGGTGCGTGAGGAGTTGTCACCCGTGCCCAACGTCGCCATGGTGACCGTGTGGAACCCCGAGTTTGCGAACATGCCGAACGCCGAGGTGCCCGGTGCTGTCCCCGTGATTATCCTTTCCGTTGAGGACATCCACGGAGAGAACCTCAGCCTTACCGAGTTCAAGGACCGCTCGAAGGAGCTCTCCATGCAGCAGATGCTCATGATGACGGGCGGAGTCATTCAACCCGTTGTTCGCAGGGACGCGGCCGTGCAGGAAGGCGCGTTCCGCCACTGCCTCGAGTACGTGCAGAGCATGCCGCCCTACTTTGACATTTCCGTCATCAACCTCATCGAGGTTCGCAACGGCATCGCGTACGTCTTCCAGATCATGGCGAGCCCCAAGGTGATGAACGACTACAAGTCGCTCTTTATGCAGATCGCGCGGGACATCACCGTCACGCCGATGGAGTCCAGCTCCCTCGGTTACCTCGACGTGCACACCGGCTCGCACAACGTGGAGATTGATACCACCTGGAGCTGGTCGTACCCAACCGCCGAAGAGGCGAGCAAGGATCCTAGCGCTCCTCTTGCGACCTTTGAGCTCACCTCCTCCGTCAAGAAGGAGAAGATCTCGCTGTATGAGACGGCAAAGGTCCCCGAGTCCGCCCAGAAGCCACGTGAGACAAAAACCACCGACGGCGTGGTTATCACATCCACCTTTGACGGCACGTCCGAGCGGAAGGTCTTCTCTCACAATGGCTATTCGCTCGTCGTTGAGCCGCAGCAAAAGGCTGTGTCCTTCCTCCCGGAGGGCATCGTGGTCAAGGCCGCTCGGAGCGTGTCGGCCCGCACGGGGACGCCGAAGCCAAAGATGGGTGCGACATTTGTCACGACGGAATACGGGTACAAGTTCGACGTCGTCGGCGGAGGCCGCGTGGTGTCCACCAAGCTGGGCAAGGGCACCGTCGTCTACGCGCCGCTCGGCGTCCCGCAGGATCCGACAAAGGCGATGGCGCCTGAGGACCAGGGCCCCACCGTCACGGTTCGCATCGGAAACCCAAAGGATGACCCGGACTGCATGGGCACCATCGAGGAGTGGAAGGCCCGCATCGAAACAGAGGCCGCGTCCTCGGACATCACCGGCATCAAGATCGTCGACCTGAAGGGCGAAAAGTGCCTGAAGTTCAAGTCGAAGGAGATGCAGGAAACCGGCCCAGGGGAGAAGACGGAGATCTGCGGTGACGTGTACATTTTTGTCCGCAACGGCGTCACGACGCTTATCCGCTGGGAGTGCGCACGCGGCCAGTCCAGGAAGTTTGAGCGCGACCTCAACACCTTCCTGGAGTCCTTTGAGTTCCTTGAGTGATCGCTGCCAACGATGCCTTCTCTGTTGGTGCTAAAACCCTAGTTATTCTCTGTCACTTTTTCTCATGGTTTCCTTCTCCTCTTGACTCCTTCATGCTTCCCGTCTCTCCCCCTCCCCCCTTGTGATGGCTACCTGAGAGAACTGCCCGCGACAGGAAAGTCTACACCAAGCTCTTGCTACGCATCGAACGCTCTTCTCCCGCTCTTTGTTTCCTCTTCATTGCCCCTCTGTGTGTCTGTGTACGGGTGTGTGTGCGTGCTTCATCGTTGTCATCCGTTCCCTTTGTGGCTGCACGCGGCAAACGCCGCTCTCGTCTTTCTTTCCCTTCTGATTACATTTCCTGCTTTTGCTGGCCACTTTTCGTCTCCCTCCTTTCCTTATTCACATGACACGTTGGTATTTTCTCTGCCTGCCCTCTCACACACTGTTTCTCTGAAAGCACCACCACCGCCGCCAATAGCAGCAGCAGCAGCAACAGCAGCAGCAGCGAGAGGGAGGGGGAAGGAAAGAAAGAGAGGCCCCGCGAAGGCGAAAGTGCGTTGCCCACGCCACGTTACGGAACGAAACGTATAGTTGAGACATCCCTCCCCACCCCCCCCCCCCACCCGCAACGCGAGCAACGAAACAAGTACACGCAGACTGCTGTGAGGGCTTCCTCTTCATCTTTCTCTGCAAAGGAAGGGACTTGTTGCTCTGGTGGGTTCGCTCGCGAGATTCAAAATGTGCATGATTTTCAACAATAACAGTATAACGTATCGAAGCAAACCACAGCAAGAGAACAAAGGAGAGAAGCGAGAACTGGGAAAAAGAGCGACAGTGGCCGCTATGGTCTCCATGCTGTTGCCAACCAGGAAAGAGAGAGACAGAGAACATCACCAAACAGTCATGGCAACTAAATGGTGCGGAAATGATGCAGGGATGCACTCTCCTTGTCTCCTCTTACGACTCTCTCTCTCTCAGCACGAAGCGGTGCTGCACCGATAGCACAGCATTCCTCTCTTTCCTTCTTTTCCTTTTTCCTCGCCGTGTTCTTTGGCTTTCATTCATCCTCAGTGTTTTGTCTGTTTGCTTGTTGGTGGATAGGAGAGTTTGCTCGTGCCACGTCCCTCTCTCACCATGAACGAGGTTGGCTTCGAGGACAAGTCCAAGGAGGTGAAGTCCTACCTCGAGGCGATCGAGCAGTGCCGGAAGAGCACACGGCAGGTTACCGAGGCGATGGAGAATACGGTGAACTTGCTTGCCAAGACGGCCGGCGCGTACGACAGGCTGGTACGCTACCCCGGCTCCTCACACGACATGATCAACTACTACATGGACTCCTCTAGACGGCTCAACACGTTTATGCTCGAGGACATGGTGAGCTTCCGCTTGGTCTGGGCGAACAACGTGGTCTACCAGCTGGACGACCTCGCCTACAACGCGCGCTGCGCCACCGTCGCCGCCAAGCGCCGCCGCGATGCACGGGAGCGGTACCTGAAGAGCTCGCAAAAGTCGTCCAATCCGTTCGCCAGTGCCGTCAACCCTGAGCGACTGAAGCAGAAGAAGGACGACTACGTGCTGTGCAGCGAGCAATTTGACGAGATGTACAAGGCATTCAACGGGCTGCGCGGCCAGACTGTTGGCGTCCTGCAGGCGCACTACTTCCACGACCACAGCATCATGCTGAAGAAGCTCAGCGAGGCGCTGAAGCTGCGCTCGACGCCGCCGCCGCCGCCGCCGCCGTTGCACGCCAGGGACGGCTTCAACGGTGACCACTTACCCTCGCCCTCCATGTCCGTGGATGACCAGGGCAGCAGTAGCAGGCTCTTTCCCTCAGGCCCACAGCAAACCCAGTCCCGGCCCGGCGCCTCGTCATCGGAGGAGGCAGACGGTGTAGAGCCCGATGGCGAGGCAGACGAGGTCCCTACCACCATGACTGGGAACGCCGGGAATGAACCGACGGCGGAGTGGGAACGACACCACGGCCGCGGGTACGGCCACCACCGACACACCTTACCCATGCGGAGGAGCAACTACGCCAACGAGGAGGCCGCCTTCCAGGAGGTGGGCGAGAACGACGATCCCACCTCCCCAACGGGCACAACGGCCAACACCACCCCCACCGCCGGCAGAGGCAATCGCAGCGCCAGCGGCAGCAGCGGCCGCAGCGAGACGCCGCCGCCGCCGGCCAACGCCGAAACGCGGCTGCCACCCCCACGCGTCGAGACGCCGGTGAAGCAGCGTGAAGAGCAGCAGCGGCGACTCTCCCACTCCGGGTCCACCCACTTTGGCGCTGATGGGGCCAGAAGCTATCCCGAGGCGGAGGCGGCAACGGCGGTGAACCGCGGCGGTGCGGACGCGGCCCCCGTTGCCGGCATACCAGTCTTACAGGAGGCGTCACCGTACCAGCAGTTCTCCTACCACACCCGCGCCACCACCACCACCACCGCCACTGCTACCAGCGGCAGTGGTGGTGGTGGAGGAGTGGCCCTCTTGAATCCATCCAACTTCCTGTCCGCGCTCAACGGCCGCGTACACAATGGGATGGGCTCCTCCCGCCCGCCAACGGCAGCGATGCCACCGGCTGGCGACGGCGCCGCCAGTCCGCCACCGGAGGTGGCGCGGTCCTCGAGGAATCAGCGGCGGCAAACCGCCACCCCCTTACACGCACAGCAGGAGGCACCGCCCTCACTCATCTGCCTTGGCAACGCCTTCCGCCGCGCGGTGAACCCGACTGCACAACGAGGCAGCAGCAACGACAAGGGGAGGGGCGGCACCAGCGGCAAGGCCGCGAAAGGAAGCAGCAGGAAACTACGCGGCGCGCCGGGCCCCAAGGGCGAAAACGGCGGCAACGGCAACAGCAGCAGCAGCAGCAGCGCAGCGCGCCGCACCAACGCCAGCGCCGGTGGCAACGTGAACACGAGCGCCTCCGCACCGAGCCACCCTTCGTCCTCTCCTCTGCCGCCGACGAGACTGCCTGCCGCAACGCAGCCGCAGCCACCGCGCGGGAAAGACGGCAGCCGCGTCGCGGCACGCGCCGTCTACAGCCGAGGCAGCAGCACCGGCTCCGCAGTTGACCGTGAGGGTGGCGGCCTCGCCTCGGTCCCACAGGCGCAGTTCGCCATGTACTCGGCGCTCGACATATTAGGCGACGCTGACAGCTTCTCTGCACTGCCACCCAACGGTGGCAGTGCCGACCATCACAGAAATGGACAGCGCGGGAGTGTGTCGTCCTCGGCAAACCTGGACATGAGCAGCTACTATCCCCGCTCGACCTTCAGCCCCGGCGGCGGCAGCAGCAGCAGAATGCTAATGGACAGTAGCCCCCACGGCTTCTACGCAAGCCTGTACGAGAACGGCAGCGGTGGTGTCAACTCGGCCGCTCCGTCAGCAATGGCGTCTACCCGTGACACGTCCCACCGCCGTGCGGCTGGCAACGGAAACAACAACAACGGCACCACCACCACCACCAACAGCAGCGATGTCAATGGCCTCCGCCAGGACAGCACGCTTTCTATCGGAAATGACAACTATGACTTGCTGTTTTAGCCGGCGAAGGAGTGGGACAGGAGGAACGAGAGGGTTGGATGAGGGAACGGGGGAAGAGGGGAGGTTCTCGCTTCTCTGTGGCATATGGGTCCCTCCCCCTTCTCCTCTACTCTCCCCCCTCCCCTCTCTCTCTATCTCTTTCTTTGTCTGCACATCGATTTGCCTCATCTTTTCCTCTGTTCATCGTCGCCACGTCATCTTCCCCCCCCCTCCCCACCCCCTCTTTTTGGCCTCCCCCCTTTCATCGTAAAACTCTTTCTCTCTCTGTCTCTCCCTCCCTCATGTTTTTCTCTGTTCACACACACACGCACACAGTTTGTTTATGCTTGCGGAACACTTACCTCTTGGTGTTGTTGTGGTTGTTGCTGCTGCTGTCTTTTGCAGCAGCTTCTGCGGTGGAAGCTGCTGCTCCTCCCCTTTCCCTCCCTCCCTCCCTCGCTCCCCCCCTTTTACATTTTTAGCTGGAACGATGGTGCCCCCCTTGGGTAAAGGGCCACCGTTCACTCATTCATGCCCTCTCTCGCTCCTCCTATTTCTTTCCCCCATCTCCTTCCCCTCCCTCTCCCACATCTTTCTCCCCCCCCCCCCTCATGCTGACACACACACAACGACGTTCTGTACCTTTCTTGTTCTTTGTTCGGTATCATCGTTTACACTCCCTCCCACCCGCTCCGCCTCCCCCTTTCCCCCCTCTCCCCCCCTGCCCTCAGGGCATGTGCGTTTTCTGTTTCGCCCCTCTCCCTTTTCTGTTCCCTCTCTCTCTCTCTCTCTGTCTCTGTCGATCACTGTATCTCCTCCGTTGGCTGGGTCGGCCTCGTTCATCCATCCTCCAAGACCAACACAAGAAGGAGAAATATGCTTGTCCAACACCACACACCAACACACTCCCATCCAATACGGCACCCCACAGGAGCACCCACAACGAAAATGGAAAGAATGAACGGAGGACAAGCGAGTGGACACTCCTCGTCCACGTGCTGGGGTGGGATGCGTTGCCTTCGGTCAGGCATGACCTCTGGTTCACTCTCCCCTTATGCTACTACCATCACCCTCCGCTATCTCCCTCCTTCCCTTTCCGCNGACACCGACACCGACTGGAGTCTCTGACAGACTTGGTGATTGAGAGAACAGTGTTAAAAGATACTTCTTTCCCCGTCTGACGGTCAATGCGCGCGTGGTGTGTGGTGTGGTGAGTGTGGTGTGGTGAGTGTGCGCTCACGGCGGGCTGCGTGGTGATGAAACTGTCGAATCCGTGTTTCAGCTGAGCTCCCCTCACGGGGATATGTTGACCACCCTTCTTGATCTGTTTGACTTCTGATTGGTGTGGCCGCCGTGGTTGCAGCTGTTCCTGTTGCGTGCCCCGTCGCGAGCGCGCTCCTCCTCCCTTGTGTGCTGTTGTGTGTGTTGTGGTGCCGTGCGTGCCGCTGCTGATGTACAACTGTTCATGGTCCAAACACTGTTCCGACCCGCGTGACGATTTTTGAACATTCAAATCACCTTTCGGGGCTGAGGCGGCGGTGTTGTGTAGCGCTGTGCTGTGATGCACTGGTCTGCTGTGTGTTTGTCGCCTATGCTTTCCCTTTCCACCGTGCACTCCACACACCACCGCCTCGCACACCTCTCCCTCTCTCTCTCTCGCGCGCTGAATGATGCACAATATGTTTATTACTATCTCACTTGCTGAGCGTCCCCTCTGCGGATACCCAAACACAGACCTGCTCTGACTCGGCGTGTGTGCGTGTGTGTGTGTGTGGCGTGTGTGTGAGCCGTCTATCCTCGTGCCTTGGACAAGGACCACATTGGAGTTGTGTCTCGTGCCCGCACTCCGTGGCCCTGTTCTGCACACTCACGTGGCCCGAGATGCGCCGATGCCGCCCCTGCCCCTTCCTCTTCCCCCCTCCTGCAGAATGAGCAGTCGTGGGGAGTGACATTCACATGTGTGCTTGTGACATCTTGCGGTGACACAAATGCAGAACAAACCGAACATAAAGCAGTAGCAATCATCGCAAAGTAAAGGGAAGAGGAAAGAAGGAGGTTTGACTTGTCCCTGTTGCTGATGTACGCCCTCGATTCCCCTCGTGGAGTGGCCATGCGAGTTCTGACTTCTGCCAACCACCCCTCAACAGTACTTCTCCCCACTACATCCTCCCTCTCCGCTCCTCACATCCCGCCCAGATTGATTTATCCTACTTACTTTCCCCGTTACTTCTGTTATAGCGCACCACTTCGGATACCACACACGTAACAAGTATCCTCTACGGTCACTCTTCTGCCCTCTCTCCCTGAGAAACTGCAAACAGATTCCATCCCCCATCTACTATTTCAGCTTCCTCTCCGTTTCAGCCTTCCTTTCCCCTCTCCCCATTACAGATTCATAAGAAGGTCCGCACACCATGCAAAATAGGGGACGTGGAGGTGGTGCCTGCTTCACCTGTGGTGAAACCGGACACATGTCCCGTGACTGCCCGCAGGGCGGTGGTCGCGGTGGTCGCGGTGGTCGCGGTGGCCGCGGTGGCCGCGGCGGTGACTTCGGCGGCCGCGGGCGTGGTGGAGGCGGCGACTTCGGCGGCGGTTTTCGCGGTGGCCGCGGTGGCCGCGGTGGCGGCGGCGGTGACTTCGGCGGCCGCGGGCGTGGCGGAGGCGGCGACTTCGGCGGCCGTG
>JASAOB010002711.1:0-44049 GCA_030849825.1 Herpetomonas tarakana | reverse complement strand
GATCTTTGCCGCGGACGCCTTGTAGGCCTCGGGGTCCTTGACGTGGGCCTTGATGGCGTCCTTCACCAGCTGCCACAGCTTCTGGTGCTCGGCGCCGTACAGGATGATGATGCGGGAGCTCTGCACGTTGAAGGCGCAGGGGCAGATGCGGACGGCGTCCTTGATGATCTGGCTGGCCTTGCTGTTGGAGATGGGCAGCTTGCTGCCCAGGGCGTAGATGCTGCGGCGCTTGGCGAGTGCGTCAAGGAAGTGGCTGGACATGTTTTGTCTTCTCTGTCTGCGGTGCTGGTGGCTGTGGTTGTGGTGGTGCTGGCTGCGGTTGACGACGGTAGGACGGGAGAGCGGACGATGTGGCGAGTGACTGTTGTGGGGGAGGGAGGGAGAGGGGTGGAGGACCGTGGCAGTTGCGAAGGTGCGTGCAAGGCTTGAAGGAGCGGGGAGCGATTAGTGTTGAGAGTAGAGAGGTGGTGGGAAGGCGATGAGGCGATGAGCAGATGGTCCCTTCGGCTTTCCTGTGCCGCTGCGGCGGGTGACGTGTGCCGAATCTCAGAGGATCGACAGGTCATTGGTACTGGTCGCAGGCGCGGCACAGGTACGGGCAGTGAGCGGGGAGAGTTGAAGTGTTTTCTGTTATCTATCGTTGGCGTTCTCGTTCTAAGGATGATGAGGAGGTGGGGGTGGGCGAATCTAATCATGGCGGTGGCGCGCAGCACCGACAGGTTTCTCTGGACGTAGAGAGACAAATGTCGAAGGAGAGAGAGGTGAGGATAGAAGAGGCGGAGCCACACAGACACGGGGTCACACGGCACGACAGGAAGCCTCACAGGACGACGCGTGTCTACTGCTCGTTGTTGTGAATCTACGCCAGCTCGTTAAGAGCGCTCATCAATTCTGCCATGTCCTTTTTGAGGCATGCCTTCACCGCCCGCTTGCGGGACGCTTCTAACTGCTCCACCCGCAGTAGGTTGGCCGCCAGTGCCGTGGCGAACAGGGCCGGACATGTGCTACAGTTCTGTACCCGCTGCTTCTCCGCGGCACTGGCGAAGGCGGCCAGATCAGGCAACAGTGTCACAGCCATGTCGGTGGTGGTAGTGGTGGTGGTGGCTACCCTCGGCGTGTCGGCCTCCAAGGCGGCTGATCCAGAGCCGCCGTCACCGCTGCACGCCGTGCCGAGAGCCTTGACGAGCCCCTCTTGGCATCTCCACAGCATGTCCACCGCGGTGCCGCTGCCGGTGCTGGTGATGGGGATGTCGCCCCACTTGATGTCGGTGGCCGCTTCGGGGATGCTGGAGGAGGAAGAGGATGGTGTCCCTTTCGGGTTCCCCCCCTCGCGGTGCCACTTCCATGCTGGCAACTTCTCGTCTTCTTCCGTGGAGGGGGCGAGGGCAGAGACACTCTTCGCCGCTTCCGCCTTTGCCCTGCTTTCCCTTTTGCCGCCATCGCCGCTGCGGCTGCGTGAGCGCTTCACGTTTGCTCGCCCTGTCACGGTGCTGACCGGTGCGTCGTCGTCGTTGTTGTCGTCGTGTGTGGGAGAGGGTGTTGCAGCCTCCTCCTTTCCGGCAACCGCGTTGGTGTGGGCAGATGGGGCAAGTGCCACTCCCTCGGAAGTTGTCGAAACACAGCCGCCGTCGAGGAGGAAACGCTCGATCGCCCGTTTGACCTCTGCGTGCGGGATGGACAGGCGATCCGCCAACGCACGCAGCCAGCGCCACACCTTCAGCTCCTCGACGAACGCCTTCCCGCCCACCCACGCCACCGCGGTGAGGTTGTCGCTCATCGTCAGTTGCGGCAGGGTGGCATCCTGCGCAGCCTCGGTAGCTGCCTTGCGAACTAGCGCGAGGGCATGCTGCGCGTTTCTCAGCTGAGTGGCGTCCATCACGGTGTCGTCGGCCTTGGTAGGAAACTGGATTTCTTGCAGAGAGACAGATGTGAGGCTGGCCGCCCTCCCCTTGGCGCTGCTGACGACGCCATACAGCAGCAGAGCCAGCTCATGTGCAGGAACCTCCGTGAAGGAGGCGTACTCGCCGCCGAGGATGGCGTTCGCCCAGGCGAGAACCGCCGTACGCGTGTACACAGTGGTGGGGTCTGCCATGGGGGGACGGGGATGGGGTTGGGGGGGTTGGGGGGGGGGGGTTGCGAGCGAAATGGAGAGGAGGGGAAGGAGTACCCAGGTGGTCGCTTGGAACTGTCGTGGAGGAGTGAAGAAGGAGAGAAGGGAGAGGTGATGTGTTCCTTTTTTTTTTTTTTGATAAGTGGGATGACGTCTGTCAAAGTCCCAAGAGAACAGTGCCCTCATCGCCATCATCATCATGCCCCTTGTTGCCTGCGGTGGAGAAGCAATAGGAGGAAGCGGAGAAATGGCCAGGCCGCACTGGCGTGGCTGACCGCATGGTGTCTTCCCTTTTTCTCTCTCTCCGTCTGTGTCTGTGTGGCAAGCCGTGCAAGCGGCACCGACGCATCCCAGTGAAACGAACAGCAATAATAATAACATGATCGTGATGGAAGCACGGAGCTGCGCAGCATCGTGAAGGAGACAATGAAGGGAAACAAGGAGGGTGGGAGGTGGGGGGGGGGGGGGGGGAGAGATTTCGTTATTATGCCTGAGCTATCGAGGACAGGGCGGCACATCCACACACACACACACAGCCATATGCAGCGTCGGTATATGATTACATCTCACTCAGTTTCTGCAGAAGCTGACTGGCTGTTTTGCGGTGACGAGGATCGAAACTGAGGCAGTCCTCCAGCACCTGCAGCATCCCAGGATCCGCTTCCACACCTCCGTCGCAGAACATGTCCAAGACGGGGTGGCGGTGGTGGTGGTGGTGGGTGAGGCTGTTTCGCGCTTCCTGAACAGCGGTCGTCGCCGTGGTGGCCGAGGTAGAGCCTTGTAG
This sequence comes from Herpetomonas tarakana, assembly GCA_030849825.1. Lineage (NCBI taxonomy): Eukaryota > Euglenozoa > Kinetoplastea > Trypanosomatida > Trypanosomatidae > Herpetomonas > Herpetomonas tarakana. The sequence continues at coordinate 41,155 of JASAOB010002711.1, read as the reverse complement.
CGCTTGGTATCCCTGGCTCGAGGCCGCCGTTGCCGTCGACATCGTTGGTGGGACTGCCAACGACCCTGCCTGGGTGGTGCTGGTGTCCTGGGTGGAGCGTGCCGCCATGGGGGTGAGGCTTCGCTGTTGGGAGGGAGAGCCGAACGGGTGGTACTGTGGGTTCCCTCCTCCTCCTACCCTGTGAGCGAGCAACGCGTACGCCTCCGTCGCGGCGCTGTAGGTGACGTTGTACCGGTTGCGTCTGCGACCGTACTGCCGCATCTCGATGGTGCCCTGCATGGATGTCTCCTTGAAAACCTTGTTATCGTGGAGAATTGCCTGCAGTTCCTCTCGGCTGCGAGCGGAGACGTCGTGGGGGGTGGTCCCCGTCCACGTCCACGGCGCCGTGCCCGTGAGCATCTCTAGCAGGATGAGCCCAAAGCTGAAGACGTCCGAGGCCGATGTCTTCTCCCCGCCCATGACCACCTCGGGGCTCATGTAGCAGGCGGTGCCCTCCACCAGCGCACCGTACAGCTCCTCGTCTTCCCGGGCCCAATCAAAGAGGTAGCTCATGCCCTTGATCTTGCATGTCCCCTCCACCCCCACGAGAACGTTGTCGGGGCTCAGCAGACCGTGCGTCACGTGCTTCTTGTGCAGGTACTCCAGCGCCCGCAGGATGGAAACGCAGTAGCGGCGAATCGCGCCGAGGGGCAGTGGGCGACCGTAGCGCTCCACCGACTCGCGCAGGGAGCCCCCTGGCACGAACTCCTGGATGAGGCAGAAGTACGTCCTGGGTGGCTGCGCGGCGGCCGTCAGATGTAGACTGCTGCTGCCACGGCCCCCACCGCCATCCACACCCATCATGGGGCTGTCATCGCTCCCTGCGTCCATGCTGCCGCCACTGCTGCTGTTTCTGCCCCTGCGCTGCCGCCGCTGTGGCGCCTGCGTTGGCGCGGTCACGACGATGGCGCAGGATATGTACTGCACAATGTTCTCGTGAAAGATGGTTGTCGCAGCGGCCATGGTGTCCGCCTCACGTGCCCCCGTGCTGCTGCTGCTGCTGCCAGTTTCGGCGGTGGCGCTGCCGCCGAGAGGGGACCTGGCGGCCGGCACCACCGGCGCACCCCCTCCCCCGCTCGCACTTCCGCCCGTCAGGTTCCACTTCTCCTCAGCCACGGCATGATTAGGGGAAGTCGTCGCTACCCCCAGCGTGCTGCTAATGNTGGTGCTGTGATGGTGGTGGTGGTGGTGGTAGTTGTCAGTCGTAGGGTACAGGGAAAGGGCAGCCATGACACCGGAGGAGGACACAGCGGCGAACTCCGTCCGCGACGCGCCTCTCCTCCCCTTCGGCCGCAGCGAGCGTCGCCAGAGCTTTCCGGCAACGTCGCAAAACAGCAAAGGCAACGACGCAAAGGCGTGAACGGTGCCGTCCTCATCCGAGACGTCAGTGTACAAAGGGCTCTCCTCGTGGTCTGGTCCCCGGCTGCGCGGCGTACCCGCCAATGGCGAGACGCGTGCCCTTGACGATGCAGTGGTCGGGTCACTCCCCTCGGACGTCCCTGTCGAGTGCGAGCTGGCCCGCCGATGGACGATGCCAGACACGTTGTGGTCCTCGTCGCCGTCACCCGCCAAAGACGCGGAGAGCAGCGAGGATGACGAGAGAGAACTGGAGCGGCCTCGGTGGTCGCGGCTCGGGCGTGGGGCAGTGGGGGTGCCGGTGCTGCCAAGCACGGCGTGGTCTTTGTTGTTGCTGTTGCTGTTGCTGTTGCTACACAGATCGCGATCATCAGACGCGGTGGGGGGAGGAGGGGGTTCGTCTCTGGGGGCAGTGAAGGATGGTGGGTCGCTGCCGTGGTCGTCGCTCGCGCCTTGGCCGCTGCCCGGCAAGAAAGCAGTGCTCGGTCGGTGGTGCTGGGGAGAGAGAGGGAGACCGCCTGCAGACGCTGCCGCCTTCCTTCTCGTCGAGTGAGGCCGGGGCTCGTCAATGTCAGCCTCCCGGTTGGACGCACTACTACTACTACTACTGTCCGATCCGCCCGTCGCGGCGCTGCCATCGTGCAGCAACAACCGCCTCCTCCTTTCCTCCTCCGCCGCCCCGCCCCCGCCCCCGCCCGCCTCATCATCATCGTAGGGATTCTCCGGGAAGTTGTGCGCAATGTAGCCTGGCATAGTGCAACCGAAGGGGAGGCAGCAGCTCCCGTGCTTCATCATCTCCTGCGCCACCGTGACGGCGATTTCGCTAATCTGGCGCGCCATCTCCGCCTTGCCCAGTTGCTTTCGCGACTCCCGCAAGTGCTGGTCGCGCGCGTAGGCGAGCATGTAGATGCCGTAGTACGGGAAGTGGGAGCTGCCGAGGATGGTCTCGAGGATGCGGACGCACTGGTCGTAGCGTTTGGCGATAAGGCAGGTGAAGGCGTCGTTGAATAGTTGCCGGAAGGGAGCCCAGGACGGGGTGGTGACCGAGCCTTTGAAGAGGACGAAGAAAATGACCTGCGGGGACCCCTTCTCCTCGCTAATGCGTATGGTGTCCACGGGCAGCACGCGGAAGTGCGCTCGGATCAAGGGGACGACCGTGTCGAGGACAAAGAAGCGGAAGCCCGAGCGGATCTGGTGGAGAGCGAACATCTCCCCCGACGGTCGACCCCAGAGGACGAAGCCCTTCCGTTCCGGCACGCCGCAGACGCCGGTATAGTAGACGCCCGTGTCCACCACCATGGTCACGTACGGCAGCGCCTCGGGGGGCAGCTGGCTGTGAATCTCTATGCCGCATTTTGTCCCCAGCAGGGCATGGTCCTTCGTCGGCTCCCGCGAGCCGAAGCTCAGGTAGAGCATCTCTGGCTCAAAGATGTCAAAGGCGCCACGGTACTTGCGCGCGGCCGCGACGACCACCTCCGTGATGGTCGGTAAGTACTGCAAGCCTCCTCCGCCGTTGATGTGCAGATTGGTGAGGACACTCAGCGACGTGCAGAAGCACTTGGCGTACCGTGTGCCATCGTGCAGCGTCTCCATCGGTCTCGTTCGCATGGGCGAGGGGGAGTGTGTCGTCGTGCTCGCCGACAACGACGAAGCACCACCGCCTCCCCCATGCAGCAAGGGCAGCAGCGGCGACGACGACGACGTTCGCGGTGACCCAGCGTGAGGGCCGCCATCAGCGCCGGGGCTCACAGCCGAGTTGCCCGGCGGGGGGACTACAAGATGCCGCGTATTCCCGCCACGCCGGCTGCTGCTTGACTCGGCTGCTTTGTCTTTGCGTAGCGCACGACGGCGCCAGGCCTTGAACAGCGCGCGAACGCCTTGTCCGATAGCACTGCCTCCCCCCACACCGCGGTCATCCCCCGCCGCGCTGTGCCGGACAGCTGACGAGGATCCACCGGACGTCGAGATGGCCGCCACCGCCATCCTTGATGCTGCCGGAGTTGCGGCAGAAGGTGCAGAAGTGGGTGCCGCCGTTACTGCATCAACACTCCTCCCCGTGGCGGTGGTATGCTGGGTGCCGCCATCCATTGCCAGCTGTGGGTTGTATTGAGAGTGCAAGGACGCCGCACCGCTCTCGCCGCCAAGACGGGTGGGAGGGTCCAAGGCAATGCGCGGAGGAGATGCCGCCGCCTGCGTACTCGTGAGGTTCTCTTCACCAGATGCTCCCACGTTCACGCGGCCAGCCCGCGCCAGCGCCGAGGCGTCTGCACCAGCGTTGGGCTCGTCGCCGCTGGCAAAGCTCGGGAGCACCGCCCACGTGTTCTCGGTCGCCACTGTGTTGGTCGCCGTTGCACCAGACTTGTGGCTTCTGCTGCTTCCCTGCCCCTCGTTGGGATTGTGTACCGTGCCGTGAGCAGGCTCGAGGTTGCTGCCGCCCTTGGTGATGGTGGTGAGCTGCGACAGGTCCGCCTCCCGTGTCCACGAGCCCCACAGCGAGCGGCTTCGGGTACCGCTCCCCGCGTCGCGAGGCATGACGGTGTGGATGCCTCCTTTGCTGCTGCTCCCACTCGTCTGCCTGGAAGGCTGAAAGAGGATGCCCTCTGGCAGGAACTCGCGGACTTCACGCATGCGCTGCTGCAGCTCTTCGCAGAGGGTTTGCACTGTATGCACCTCCTTCAGCGTAAGTTTCGTCCCACGCCACTGTGGCCGCCGAGCCATGGGGCGCCGAGTGTAGCTGCCGCTACTAACACTACCACTATCACTATCGCCCCCCTTACCGTGTTTGCGCTCACCGCTATCCCCGTCACGCTGCTGCAGCTGCGGGGGCTGATGCTGGCGGGGTTGACCACGAGGCACGGCTCGCGCGGGCTCGTGCTCGTGCTTGCGGGAGGCAGCTCCGTTGCTGGTGCTGCTGTCGCCCTCACGGGCACTATCGTGGGAAAGGTGCGAGGTCGTGGAGAGGAACCCGCGAATCACATTGTCGTCGTCGTCCAGGTCCTCGGACTCGGACGAGTCAGACTCCTCGTCTGCGTTTGGTGCGGCGAGAGCTACTGTGGCCTCCTCGAGCTGCAGCACAATTTCCTGCAGCGGCGCCTGCATCCCTTGCGCGATCACGCAGTACACACAGGATGCCGCGCAGACACAGGCCAGGGCAAGGGCCACGGTGGTCGTGGGGGCACTACTCAAAGGGTTGAGCGCCTTGTGCCACCAGCGCACCGTCGATGCAGCAGCGAGGAACGTGACATTCACGATGCGGTTGTCCTTGCCCACGTTTACCCTGGCGGAGGTGACGGTGCCCCCTTCCTCCAGGATGGCCTCGGAGGTGGCAATCACGACGACCATGGTCAGGTTGCTCGCGGTGCGCACGGGGTAGACACTGACCGCCGCGTTTTGCCCCGCGTAGGGGAAGACCTTGTACTCGCCGCGCTCATCAAACAAGGACGCATCAGCGGGGACATTGGCCTCGTCCTCGTCCTCCTTGGCGAGCGCGGCCGGACCACGCCCGTGACGGGGAGCATGAACGCCTCCTTCAGGCCTGCGAAACGCACCATCTCGCTCCGGGGCACCGCTCCTCCGCGCGCTGTGCTCTTCGCGGGGGCGGTGTCGCTGCACCAGCGCATGTGCTCGCCGAACATAGTGCGCCAAGTCGACCTTCTGGAGGGCGGCGGCCATGAGGGGGTCTCCCACGTCAATGTCCGAGGTCCAGCCACGGTGCCGAGCAAAGACCCACTGTTTCCCGTCGCCGTCCGCGTGTAGGCTACGGGTGACGGGCAGCCCTTCGCACCAGCTGCAGGCCAGCACAAAGGGGACAATGTCATCCGTGTGCTCCTCACCGTACTCCGCGAGTTTGTCGGTTGCGTGTGTCGGGGCGACGCCGTAGTCGCCGCCGACCAGCATCACGCGGGCGTTCTTCCGCACGTGATCGCTCTGGCCGCCCTTCAGCACATCCAGCAGGTGCGTTGCGTCGATGCGGCAGCTGATGTACGACGGCCGCGTCGCGCCGCCCTCGAAGAAGGGGTGGGTGTACACCACCGTGGGCCGATCACGTCGCGTCGTCCGCCAAAACTGTACCGATTGGGGCACGCGCTCTCTCAACGTGGCCGTGTGCCACCCGCCGTCGTCCTTGCCCTCCTCCGTCGACGTTGCATGTCCTCGCTGGTCGGCCTTCCGCCGCGTGCGGTCGATTGCGGCAAGCCATTCGGACACAACCGATCCCGAGCCCGTGACGGCGGCGATCGTCTCGGGGGAGAGGCGTTCCGGGAAGCGTGCGTCCACCCTCAGCGGTTTCGTGAACTCGAGCGTGACGGGGTCCACGTTGTGCAGCACGCTGGTGCCCCGCTCCTGCGAGTGCTCGGGGCCGTGCAGAAGTGCGCTCAGGGAGCCGGTCTCCCCACCGTGCTCGCACAGCGCGACACGGCCCGAGCCGTTGAAGGAGATGTAGGTCAACGAGGAGAGCAGCGAGGACAGGCCCGTGTCGCGGATAGCACTGCACAGGATCCTGGTGATGTCGCGGTCCGGCGGGAGGGGCAGACTCCGCGCGCTGGGCGAGGTCGGGTCGGAGATGAAGAGGCTGGCCAGCGTCTGTGTCACCATCGCAGGGAGAAAGGCCGTGGCCTCTGTAAAGAGGATCGTCTCCTGCCGCAGGTACGCGTGCATTTCCTCTAGGGCACCGTGCGTAATGCGGCGCGTCACCACGTACACCGTCAGAAAGGTGAAGAGGGCGACGGACACAATGACCACAACGTACAGGAGGAGCACCCAGAAGAGACTGGCATGCCGCACCCCCTCCGGCACCACCGGCATCGACGTCGGCGCCAGCGTCGGCGTCGGCGTCGGCGTGGCAGCGCAAAGGCTTGTGTGGTCGGTGGTGAGCCGCATCCCTGGCGGCGCCGGCAGAAGTGACCGGTGGCGAGGAAGAGATTTCGCAATACGCGATAGCCACTCCCTGAGCCTCCCTTTTCTCACCGTGTGCTTGCATTCCGGAGGGAGAGTCCTCGCTCCTTGGTCACTCAGGACACGCTCCTGGTCGGCGTTTAGCTCAGAAAGCGGAATCACCGTTGGCAGGTCGAAGAATTGGGCTTCGGGAGTGGTGGCGGTTGTGGTTGTGCTAGTGGTAGTGGTGGCGGTCTCGCTCGACTTGGTGGCCATCGCGGAAGGGAGGGGACGAGGTAAGCTGTCCTTCTCGCTTGAGGGGTGCGGCGATCGTCGTCCCTGTGCGAGTGCGTCGGCCACTGCCCTCTCCCCATCCTCCTCCTGCTTGATAGCGGATGGCGTCACGGTGCCCTCCCCACTCTCGCGTTCCTTCTCTCGTGCCTCGGCTAGGCTTCGTCGGCGCGCCGTGACAGCCGCTGCGACATCCGGCGGCGCGTCAGGGGAGGCAAGGACGGTGGCGAGCTGCACATCGTACAGCGCAGGCCCATCCGTGGCCTGTTCGTTGCTGTGGAGGTTGTCGAGGGACACGTCCTGGGACACGTCCTTGTCGCTTCTTCTGCTGCTCCGCGAACTGGCTCCTCCCCGGCTTCCGTGCCGCACCGCCCTCCCACAGGGATGGTCTCCCTCTGTTCTGGCGCCGGGAGGTTCTGGCGCGGTCGATGGCCCACTCGCTTGGGCCGGGGCGTGGTGTCGGTGCGAGGGGTGCGGGGGGTGCGAGGTCGCGGCGGTGCTGTTCGGCCCATCGCTGCCGAGGGAGAGAATCCAGGTGCTCATCCGCACAAACGGTGGTGCATCAGTGTCATCAGCGAAGGCGCTCAGCGTCGAGTTCGCCATGGCGGTGGTGGTGGGCCCATCTGGACCACAATCTTTGTCCGCACCCTGCGTGCGCGGGACGCTCACCGCCACTCCGTCGCCGGCTGGGGAGTTGTTCTCCTCGCTTGGCAGGTCCACCGCGTTGTCGCCGTCGGTGCCGCGACCGCTCTGCGCGTTCGGTGGTGCGAGAGGAGAGGATTTCCCTGACGTGTCGCGCTCTCTCTTGCTCTGGCGGCGCTGGGTTTGCGCAGAGACCTCCTCACCGTTTGCGGTCGCCGCCGCGGAAGCTGTGCAGGCCACCCTCACAGGGGGTGGTGACAGCGCTGCCACCGCCACTGTGGATGCGCCACTCCCGACGGTATCCCATCGTGATCTTTCCGACAGCGTGTGTGGGTGGGTGACTTGCTGTGGGTTGGCGCCACCGTCGGCAGCGTCCTTCTCCGATCCCACTCGAGGCGGCGGCAGGTGGATGAGCCCGTGGCTGCCTACGCTGCTGCTGGTGCTGTGGGTACTACTGTCTGTGCGGCTCGCGGGGTGGTGAAAAGCAAACAGTGCGTCCTCCTCGTTGCCGTTCTGCTCCTCGCCCACGTCCCTGCTGTCAGTGCCGGTGCGCAGACTGGTGGAGCGGGTGGCCAGGACGTCATCGTCAGGGTGGTTGGAGGAGTCAGGGAACATGGAGAAGGGGGCGTCGATGGGGGTGGTGCCTGTCGTCGTGGTTTGGCTTGTGTAGCCGACGCGCAGGTTCGCGATACTGCTCAGGTCTAGCGTCCCACCACTGCTCGACGTGTGAACGCCACTGGCGAGAGGCCGCGTGGGGTGCGAGCCCTTGCACAGACTCATCGACAAAGGCGAAGGGATCATCATGTCGCTTCCGCTGTCGCCCACCGCCCTGGGCACGTGCTCCTGGGAGCGCATGTCACGATTCCGCCGATGCCTCGGTCGAGAGCTCGCCTCCGTGGACAGCAATGACGCCGGCTGCAAGTGCTGGTGGCTCTCGTGGGGACACCCGTTGTCCGCCAGTGGTGGTGGTGGTGGTGGTGTGCCCTGCCCAAACGACAGCGGCGCATTCTCGGCCCTCCGGGAGCTGTTTGGGAAGGGGCGGGGGCCCGTCGGCTGCAGCGCGCGCCGCTGCGGTACACTGTGCGAAGCCGCCATCGCCGCCGCCGCCGCCGCCGTTGTGTTGGGGCTGGTGGGGCTTTCCTGCTGGGTGGAGCAGAAATGTGGTGCTGTCGGCGCGCTGTCTGCGAATGGAGGGCGAGTTCGAGTCCCTTCCAGCGACGAGAAGCACGGCGAGTTCGACGGCCGCTCCGATGGGGAAGCGCCAAAGTGCCGGCTCGGGGTCTGCCCCGCGCGAAGCAGCTGCGACAGAGACGTGCCCTTGTCGTTTGGCCAGCCGAGTGGCGCAGCAGACTCTGCGGCACCTCCCACTGCCTGTGGCGCGGGGTGGCCATCGTGACTGCTTGCGTGTCGATTCTTGCCAGCCCCGGTGGGTATTGTGTGGTACGACGGGGACGAGAAGCTGGGCATGAATACCTCCTCGTCCGCCTCTGCCCAGCCTGCATCATGCGCGGGCTCTGGCGTCGCTCCCGTCCTCTCCCTTACTGTCTCTTGTGGTATTGGCGATGCCGTGGGCATGGCGGCGGTGGTGGTGGATGGCATCGTCGTCGGGCCGGACGGCGGCCTCGACGGCTGGCCGTCCTCGCCGTGGTCTGCTGCTGTCGACGTGGGCGTCTGCGGCGATGCCTTCTCCTTGCGTCGCTGTTCCGCTGTCTCTCGCAGCTTTGCAGGGATGTTCAGTCGCGGGGCATCGGCGTCCTCGTTGGCGGCCGCGGTCAGCACCAGATCCACCAGCGCCGCCTCGGGCGACGTCGAGGAGCTCCTGTGTGAGCTGGCACTCACCGCCCCCTGTGCTTGTGGTGAGGAAGCTGTTCCGTGTGGGGTAGCTGATATGTCGACGGCAGCGTTGTGGCAAACGTCGTCCCCCTCCGGCCTCTGGTGAGCCGTGGGCGAGGCGTTACGCTGGTTATCACGCTCTTCGTGCTTGGGGAAGGGCCCTGTAGATACGGTGGCTACAGGGGTATCTCCAGCCGATGCGCGGGCGAGGTTGTCGGCTCTGTTGCCATCTTCGCTGCGCAGCCGCTGTTCGTGAGTCGCCGCCATCGCCGCGGCATTCTCCTCTGAGCACGAAGCGGTGTGTAGTTGTTGTTGCTGTTGCCCAGTTGCGCTGTTGCCCGCCGGTGTGCATGCTTCCTCCGGGCGGGTTTCAGGGAGCTGATCCCGACCTGTACTCATCAAGGGCCGCAAAGCGCACGACACACACTCCGTCAGAAAGGCAGAAAAGCAGATGTAGAGGAGGAAGGGAGAAGAAACAGCAACCAAAGTGAGAGAAACGGGAGGGGGGAGTGGGGGATCGCTGATGTGGTGGCGGAAATGGTTTGTGTATATGTGTGGGTATGTGTGTGTGTGTGTTTGCTCGCACAGAGGAGAGAGTAAGGGAAGGGGAAGGGGGGGATGTACGGAGGAGGTACAAGGGAGAAAACGCCAATACGGCAAGAGAGAGAGAAAGTCAAGGAGGTCAACACGCGGAGGTTATCGCGTGTGTGTGTGTGTGTGTGTGTGTATGTGCGCTAATGAAGGACTTGCGGGAGAGTAGCGTTGGGGGAAGAGGAGGAAGAAGCATTGATAGGCGGTCGCGTTGTCGCTGTCGTCGAGGGGAAGCGGTCCACCCGATGAGATGAACCGACATCGATTCGAAGGATGTCGAGGGATGGATGGGCGAGAGATGCAGCAGCGCGTGGCGAGTCCTCTTTTCCTTGGTGCGTGCGTCGGTTGATGTGTTGCAGGTGTGCCGACGTGTTTGCACGGGGGTAGCGGCGGAGGCCGGTTGGTTGGTGGGTGTGTAGAGTGGCCATCATGCGTGATGGGCATAATCGATGAGGAGAGGGACCCTCACCGTATCGTCCTCGTAAGCGGAGCACCCCATGTTCCCCCCTTTCGCTGGGTAAAATATCAACAAGGGAGTACGAGCAATAATAATAGTTAATATCTGTGAGAACGAAGAGCAACTGCTTCTCCTCCGCCCTCCCTTTTTCAGTGAGACATGATGGAAGCGATCACAAGGTGCACGAGTTGCCCGTGGTTGCGGGCACCAGCGCTCTCTTCCGGGCCTCCGGATGCCACCGCGAGCAGCAAACGCCTCGCCTGCTCTCTACTCCTCCGCAAGGGCGAGGCCCTCGGCGATGCTGATGACGGCGACAAGGCGGTGTTGGTGGTGCTCATGCGCGCATGGATCGACCGCACCACGTATCCGAGGAGGAACACATCCGCGACCGCGTGGGTGGCAATGATCTCGGCGGCAGGGGGGACAGACGGCGATGACGTGACGGTGGAGCTGTCGGTGGTGGTGGTGGTGGTGGTGGTGGCATGGGCAGGAGTGGCTGCGACAGCGCCACTGCGAATGCCCGCCATCACACCGCCTTGCAGCCAGGCGATGCAGTCGGACAGCAGCGCCTCCGCCTCTGTGGTCTGCTCGGCGGCAAGCGAGGACAGAGAAGCGACGCGGCGCTTCAGCAGGGTGCGGTATGGCAGCGACACGTCCAGGGAACTGGGGGGTCCCTCCTCTTCGGTTAGTATATCCCGCAGCAACACCAGGCCCGCCTCCCCCTCCGCTTGTCCGCGGCCGTCCGCGCCGTGGGACGCGTGGAGGCTGTCCCCCACCTGCAAAAGGGTTTCGCTGACCACAGCGGCGTCAGCAGGGAGAAAGGCCGAGAGGGCGGCCACGTACGCCGCCTCCAGCCGCGTGGTGAGGGCCTCTGCTGGCACAGCCACTGGCGGGGTGGTGGCGTCCCGTGAAGCGGCGGTGGCGGGGGCAAAGTATGCGCTGCCCGTTGTCCCGCCTGTCGAGTCGTCAAACCACAGGGTCTGCTCACTCGTCGCGAGGGCAAGGGCGGCCCGCAGACGAGGCGAGACGGCGGACCCATCCTGCGCTATGCGGGTCATCAAGGAGCCAAACCCGTCGGACGCGACAGCGTCACTGCTGTCCTTGGCAAAGCAGGGACCGGCAGCGACGGCGCACGCCGCTGCGTACACCTCGCACAGCGCGTCAGGTGAGCACGCCAGCCTACCGTGCAGTGTGTGTTGCCGACAGGTCAGACTCAGGGCGGCGAGTACGCCTTCCTTGGCGGGCAGCAGTCCTCGCACCATCGCCCGTTCGTCCACGAAGCCGCCGCCTGCTTTCGCCATGGGGAACGCCTCTGCCAGGAGCTGTGCGACGGTGCCGCCCCTGCGGGGCCGGCAGAGATACCGTACCGCTGTGTCCACGGAGGCGGTGCTGAGCGGGGGAGGGCGGCTCCACTCGCCAAGCCACGAGACAAAGTCCGCAACGGCCTCGCGGGCTTCCGTTCGGGACACTCTGTCGCCGTCACCGCGCTCGGCAAGGAACGCGGCCGCTTGGAAGAGGCCATCGACGGCCGCGGAGGAGAGGGTGTACGGCGCGACAGTGACGCTCCTCCCCGTGGCGTTGCCCTCGCCTTTGTGCCGGCGGTTGGTGACGGGAGGCAGCAGCGTCAGTATTTTCATCAGGCGCACGACATTGCCAAGGGCTTCCCTTTTCTCGCTGTGGGGTGTCGTGGTGGGCTGCAGGAAGTCGACCATACGCTCCAGCATGCCCGCCGTGGGCACCTGGGCATCCTCGAGGAGGCCGCGAAACCAGTGCTCGAGAGCTTGCCACTTCTCCTCTTCCCTTTGATGATGGCGAGGGGGGGAGCCGGCGCCGCTGGTGGTGAGGACGTCAAACAGGGCAGAGTGAACACGAAGCGAGAAGCGACCGTTCGGCAGCCCCTGCCGTGCCTTATCCAGCAGTGCACTGGCGGTGCCGGCATCGCGTGCGAGCGCGATGGCCCGCAACAGGCGCTCCTCGTCCGCAGCCCCCACCTCCTCCTGGCTGGTAGCGGCTGCCGCCCTCTGCGTGGTCGTGGTGGTGGGGAGGAGGTGGGAGGGGCGATACGCGGTCAGCCCACCATAGGTGTCCTGCCACGATGGGCCGCACGCGTCAATGCATGCCATCTTCACCAGTGCCCGGGACTCTCTGGAGAGGTGAAGCAGCCCCGTGAGCCGGCGCAGGCCACCCAGCACCGCCTCCACATTCGCCAAGGCAGCGGAGGAGGACGGGCAGCCAAACGTCGCGCACGTCAGCAGGGCATCGGCGAGGGTGGATGCGGCGGACTGCGGGACGGACACGAGCGGCCGGGCCACGGCACACGCTTCCATCCAAGACAAGGCCCCTCTCCACGTCTGCTCGGCAATCTCGCCGGCGTGCTCTCGCGCTCGGCGCACCGCAGCGTGCTCTGCAACGGCGCTCTCTGGAAAGGCGAGGCACGCGCGGAGCAGGTCGATGGTGCGGCGCACACTCTGCGTTAGCAACGGCACCAGTTTGGGAAGGGGCACGGTGTCGGCGAAGCGGCGGTCCCTCACGGCGTCGACAACTGCGAAAGGGGAAGCGTCCCTGTCACAGGTCGTGTTGGTGAGGAGGGCCAGAACCGATGTGGCGATGGTGGCGAGGGAGGAGGCATTGCTCGTCAGTTTCTCCTCTGACGCAGCAACGCGGACGAGCTCCGTAGCAGTGTGGTTGGCACTCTCCACCAGGCGCCACGCGCACGCCAGCTCGTCAGGCGTCTGAGGTGGGTCCGTGAACTGACGGTCAAGGAGCTTGACTGTGGCGGAGACCGTCTCGTCAATCACGACGGGAAGGGTGAAGGCCAGCACCCCTGTCTCCCTATCCGCCTCGACGGCGGCGAGCGCTGCGTGGGCAACGGTAAAGAAGAGTTCATGGCACTCGTGGCCCGGCGGTGCCGCGGCGGCAGACGCCAGGAGCGAGAACAGCTTGCGCAGGTGCGCGAGGGTGAAGCCGAAGAAGAAGTGTGGCAGGGCCTTGGCGGCGTACAGGAGGTAGGCCAGGTCCCGCGCCGCGCCTGCCGCCCCGCTCACGGGCGAGCGAAGAAAGTGACTGTCGCGCCACTGAGCCACAGCCATCCGCCTATCCGCCCGCGCGGCGGCGACCCCAGACGCGTGTTCCCGCGACTCCGGCGGCTGCAGCAGCAGTAGCGCAGCCTTCACGGCTGTACTGCCGTGCTGGGCAGCGTCGAGCGCCGCTGCCTCCATCTCCCCAAGCAGTTCATAGAGAAACGTGGCGCCGCCGTCGCCGCCTCCCGGAGAGGAGCCGATGCTCCTCGCGTGGAGAAGGCTGCGCAGGAGGGAGAGGGGCTCGCGGTGTGCGGACCCACACTGAACCACCAGCAGCAGAAGAGAGGGCAATATGACGGGTGGGAGCGGTGCGGCGGTGAGAGAGGTGTCTCGACGGTGCGCTATGGCAGACAGCAGCGGCCGCAGCAAGGCGTCATTTCTGGCCAGTGTGGCCGCACGTTCTCCCTGCTCAACGTTCGCGTAGGCGGCAACGAACAGCGCCAACGGACTCCTCCCCCGGTGGGACGGGGCCAGCGCCAGCGCCATCCACGTCCACGTCTCGGCGAGCACCGAGCACACCTCAGCCTCGTCGGCGGCCTGGACAGTCTTCTCCCCCACGAGCTTCCCTAGAAGGGCGGCGGACAGCTGAGCAGCACACGACACCGCCTCTGTGGTGCTCATGGAGGCGTCGCTGGAGGCAGTGTGAGAGAGCGACTGCAGCAGCAGGGTCAGCACCGGCGGGCTCGCCAGCGTCCACGGGGACGGCGAGGCCACAGACACGGGTTCGCGGGGGAAGGCTGACGACGGGCGGGGGCGGCTCGCGCCGTCGTCGTGGCAGGCCAAGGCAAACCGAGTGATGACGTTAAAGCGGCCTCGCCGTGCGATGCCCCGCAGGATGACAAGGAGGGACTTCCCGCTGTGGGCAGCGCTCTCCGTGCCCCGCCGCTGCGGGTCCCCCTCCCCATCTCCTCTCCAGCAGGAGAGGAGGAAGGGGTGCTCCTGCACAAGTCGCGCCGCCTCGTCCGTCCTGTTGTTTCGCAGGCATTCCTCAATGTCTCGCGTCACCGATCCTGCGGACGCGCGGTTGCTCGGGAGTGGGGCTCTCTGCCTCCCCTCCTCGTGCACCTCTCCGTCGTCGTCGCCCTGGGACATCCACGTCTCTAGCTGACGGACTCGCTCCCTCCTGCCAGAGGTCGAGGATGCGCGATCCTTTCCAGCGGCCTCGAGCAACTGCAGTACCTGTGGAACGGCACGAGGGGCCGCGTGGAACACGGCTTCTCTCATGACGCGGTGGGAGCGGGTCGCTCTCTGGCGAGCAGTGGCGGGCGGGTGGTCGTCGTGGGAGAAGCCTACCCCAACGGCAAACCGCAGGACATCCTTGTACTGGCCTCTGCGGTAGAATGCCATCACCACTGCATCGCAGAAAGCGTGCCAGCAGGAGGGAGGGGATGCTGCTGCCTCCGGCTTCGCTGCTGCTGGTGGCGGTGGTGGTGACGGTGGTAGTGATGATCCATCCATGTGCTCTGGACGGGATAAGGAGGAAGCCGCAAGTGCGAGGGCAGAGGCGGAGGCTGTAGCCGCCTCCAGCGACAATGCTGGGTGGAGGGCCAAGCGCTTGGCGAACGTAGTCAACGCTGCGAGGCGATTGCGGCGCGCGCCGGAGGAGAGTGGTGACCGCGTTGCTTCGCCATGGTGCGGTAGGCTGCTTTCTTGGCGAGCCAACTTTGTCAGGAAGTCAACCAATGCGGAGGGTGGGACAGAGGCAAAGTCGCAGCATTCATTCAGATACTGAAGCGTGGCATAGAGAAACGCAGGGGCGGGGCCTGTGGTGGCAGCAGCGGCGTTCTTGTCTTGCAGAGACACGGCCAGCGCCATTGCCGCCTCCCACTTCCCCGCTGGGCGGGCCGCGCACAGGTCCCTCAGCGATTGCGCTGTCACCGCGCAAACAGCTTGCTCGGCGGCGGGAGCGAGTGGGACCGTCCTCTCCCTCACGTTCAGCATGGCCAGCGCCTGCAACGCCTGCCGCCACAGGGGCGACGGGGACGCGGGCGTGGACTTGTACGGGAGCGGCACCCTGTCCGTTTCAGGCACAGCTTTCACCACCGGCGCCGCCGCATAGCACTTGTTCATCGCGTCGAGGAAGCAGACCTCAAAGGCGGGGACGGCCCCCACCGCACCGCGCGAGACTGCCTGCTCCGCCTTCCACAGCTGGTACAGGTGCATTGCGCGTGCTCGCGGCATCCCTGCGGCGCGGCGTCCCTCCCCGGCGTGTGCCTCCGCGAACTCGACAAACCGCTCCGCCACGCGTTGCAGGAAGGTGGCAGCACCGACTACGTTGGCGGCGCGGTGCAGCCGCTCCCCAACGGCAAGAAAAGCGGTGTCGTACGACATGTGGTGGTGCGGCCAGCAGACAAGAAACTCCACACAGCCCCTCTCCAGGCACTCGAGAGTGCTCGCTCGCTTCGTCTTGTCGAGTGCTGCCATTGCCAGAAAGAGCTGTGCTTCACTTTGCTGCGCAAGCGTTTGCACGATGCGCCAGTGCAGCAACAGCTCGTGTCGCACGGAAAGTGGGCCGTCTGCGGTGGTGGCAGTGGTGATGGGGCCCGAGGCATAAAGCTCTGCCAACGCAGCCACACCCACGGGGCCCAGCGGGATCTGCATTTCCCTTCGCAACAGCACGCCCAGGCCAAACGCGCTCCGCGAGTGCTGCTGCCCGACTCCCCGGGCGGAGCGCAGCACCAGAACAGCGGCGCAGTCCATCACCGCCGTGGTCACACGCATGTAGGGGGCGAAGAGCAGGAAGAGATGCCGGCCCGCGAGAGTCGCCGCGGGGGTGTGACGGTCCACGGCCCTCCTCATCGCTGCCTGCCAGCCCTCGTGGGACGGCATCTCTCCGCTCGCGAGCAGGCGTCGCTGGACATCCGCAAAGTGCGCCGACACGTTGTCTCGCCGATGGCCCGCGCCGGCCCTGGTCGCCCTCTCGAGGGCATCGGACAGAAGCCGGTCCATGGAGGGGGATGCCTCTTCGCTGCTGCCGCCTCCTCGCTCTTTCCATTCGCCGCACAGGAACCGCAGGAGCTGGGTCGCCGTGAGGCGGTGGTGGAGCGGCGATGTCGTGGATATCCTTGGGGTCTGCTGCTGGTGCTGTGGTTGCTCTGCCGGGGCAGTGGAGCACTTGGCCAGCAAGCGCATGAAGACGCGCTCGTGTAGACCCATGTTGCGCTTCTGTCGTTGCTGCCGTTGCTGCTGGTGTGACCGCATTATCAACCCCAACCCCTCCTCCACCTCCTCCTCCGCTTCCTCCTCCATGACGGGGAACGTGAAGGTTTCCAGTAGGATCTGATGCAACTCGGGGCTCCACAGATTCGATTCTTCCCCTTTGACCGTGCGGGGGAACACGCCAAGGTCGGCAGTGGACATGAGACGGGCAACACCCAGCAGGGCGGTCCAGCACGCATCCAGCGTCGCCTGCCGATTGTCGTGCCAGCCCAGTGGATTCGCAAAGGTGCGAGCGTGCGAGAGGGCACGGAGGAAGAAGCCCAAGATACTCTGGCTGTCCCGCTTCGTGAAGGGTGTCGATCGTTGAAAGCGCGCCTCTGTGGACAGGGCGGCACGATTCATGAAGTCCATGTCCGCCGCGACGGCACTCGCGAGGAGGTCGTGCATCGCCTCGACATGCTCACTAACAGCGGTGTCCCTCCTGTAAAGGCCGTTCCGCTCCACCAGCAGCGGCAGATACAGGCGCCACATGCCTGCATGGGGCAGATACACAAACTCCCGACGCGCGCCATCCGGTGCGGTGGCGGCGGCGACAACCTCGTCGATCAAGACGCGGAGAGCGGTGAAGTAGGACGACGACTTGTCACTTGCGTGGGTGTAGAAGAGCTGGCGCACGATGCGGTCAATAACGAGGAAGAGGCCGAGTCCCTGCTCGTTCTGTCGCACCATCCTGCTCACATGTCGAGTGACGAGAAGGACTTCCCGCTGACTTGTACTGCCCGACGACGATGGGCCCGCCAATGAGGCAAGGACTGTGGGGTTCCACCTCTTCACGCTCAACAAGGCATCCGCGGTGATCCTGTCGGCGGGCAGGGTGCTGCGTTGCAGGCGAGCAGGCGGCCATGGTGAGAGAATAAAGCGGTCGCAGAGCTCCGCTGTGACCTCGTCGCGCCTCAGCGCCCCACAGACAGCTTCGAGGAAGCCTTTGCTCTCCCCGGTCCAAAGCGCGTTTGTGAGTCTGGCCTTGGCATCGGCATCTTCGACACAGGCCGCCAAGACGGTGTCCACGACGGTGGACGCATCGGTGGACAGTGCCGCCGTTGGCGTCGCACAGCACGCAAAAGCAACCACCTCAGTCATGAGCTGTGAGGAGCTGTCATCATCATTGGTGAGCGTCCCTTCCTCCTCCCACGCGGAGAAAAGGCGGAGGGCCGCCCCATACACCTCCCGCTGCTCCTTTGCGCAATGCTCGCTGCCGCTGTTGCTGCTGCTGCGGTGCTGGCCCCACCGTGAGGACTCCTCCAACTCCGCGGTCCGCAGCAACAACAGCGTCCACACGAGCTGGCGGAAGTGTCCGTCGGCATGCCGCGTCGGCCCTGGCGGCCACAATGCTCCTACCATGGCGCTCATTGTCGGTGCGAACGCCAACTGCCAGAGCAGCCGCCCTTGCTCGTGCGGAAAGTTGTGGGATTCATTGATCATCGCAGTAAAATGTACGGCAGACGCAGCGGTGGAGGCAGCGGCCAGAGAGCTTTCTCCTCCACCTCCCTTCGCAAAGAAGGAGGCAAAGCGGGCTGCCTGCGGTGGCGGTGGCGCCTTCTGGATGTGCGACGTGGTCGCTTGCCCTTCGTGTGCGGCGATGGTAAAGTAGGTATCTGGGAAGGAGTAGCGGAGGCGGTGTTGGCCCCCCTGTCCGTGCCCGGCAGCGGCTCCCTGTGCACCACCTTCCCGCGTGCTATCCTGTGCGGCCTCCTGCGCCAACAGCGACGAGTACCGCGGCCGCGCGTCACCGTTGGCACCACCACCACCACCTCTCGTAGCCTCATTCTCTCCTTCCGTGGAAGCGAGGGGGAACAGGGAGGAGAGGATCGACAGCGCCGCCGGTGTGGCGGAGTTTTGTCCTCCGGCTGTCATCTGCGACGCAAGCGAAAGAACACGCCTCAGGTCGCTCCTCTTCCCCTTCTCCTCAGGACACGGCGCAAAATTGTGCAGCACCAGTTGAACGCGGTCGGCGAGGGTCTGCCAACCAACGTGTGTGTCGTGCGCGCTTGCAGGCGGGAAGGGGGTGTGGACGAGTAGCACCACCGCCAGGTCGCTGCGGTGGGGGGCCGCCAGGCTGAGCTCCTCCACCATCTCCTTCAGCATAGGCTCCCGCCAGGCGACTGCGCCGCTGGTGGTCGCACCGCCCACCGCCGTTGCCGATAAAAAAGCCAGCACGGCATAGTCCTGAGAAGCATCGAAGAAGGAGGAGAGGAGGAGGGGATCCCCAGCAGCATCAGCAGTAGCAGAAGAGGAGGCGAATAGTACACTGTGCTGCGCCTTGTGCTCCAAAAGGGGAAGGCATATGTCGCGCGTGACATTCTCGGTCTGGCAGTGCGCGAGGAACGTGGGTAGGTGGGGGGCATGGCTCACGGCCACCATCAGCACATCCGCGAACAGCGCTGCCGCCGAGGAGTCGAAGCAATCGACTGCGCTGTCGTCAGTGACGTGGGTGGCAGAAGTTTCGTCTTCCAGGAGGTCCATGGCGGTGTTGGTGTTGGTGGCATCCGCCGTCCCTACGTGTGCCCGCCAGTTCAACAGCACCGCTTCGTCAGCGTCGTCGTCCCCGTCTCCCTCAGCCAACTCCAAAGGACTGTCAGAGTCCTGAATCTCTGCACTGCGGCCTTCGGGGCCGAGCAGGAGTGACACGAGCCGCACGGCGTCCCGCAACGAGGTGGAGGAGGAGGAATCGGTGGGGAAGACGTGAAACCATAGCGGCAGCATCGCCTGCACGAGTGACGTCCCTGGAGGACCAGTCCCACCGAACTGGGCCACTGTTCTCCTCGCACGCTCCACAAAGGCACCGCTCGAAGCGCACGTGTCGGACGGCAAACTCGCCCCCCACTCCTTCCCACCGAGCGCCAGCACCAGCAGGTCAGTCGCTACCACCTCTGCTGCTGCTGCTGCCATCACGCGGCCACCAGGCAGCCCCCTGTCCCGCGTGAGCAGCACCACCCTTTGCAGCTGCTGGGCAATGCGCCACAAGGCGCGGTGCACACGGCACTGAGAAGGTGTACTGGCCGCCACCACTGCTGCTGCTGCGGTGTCCGCCGTCGCCGCCGCGGGGGACGGCATGGTGAAGGACGAGGCCCCGTAAAATGTGAGGGAGAGGAACGATACGAGGAAGGGTCGCAGGCCTTCCCGCGCGTCCAGCGGCGGACCGGAAAGGAGGAGAGGCTCCAAATCCCTCGACCAGGCCTCGCTCACCATGTCGAGACAGTCCAGGTAGGCCCCGTTCACTCGGTAGAGCTCATCGGTCAGTGCCCCATTGAGGCGAAAGCGGGCGTTCGCGAGGGATGCGTGACCCTTACCGCACAGCTCGAGCCACGTCGTGAGCCGTCTGTGGTGAACGAGGAAGGCAGGGAAGAGGGATGAGAGCACCGAAATGCACTGGAGGTTCTCGCACGGGAGGATGGCCGGTGAGGCGGAAGGTGGCGGTGGGGGCAGCGAGGACAGCATCGCGGACCTGCTCGCAAAGGACGGACCTACCAAATGACCCTGCTTTTCCTCAAACGCGCGACGGGCTATTGCGACGGCGAGCTCCACCGTGGAGGCACGCAGCACTGGACAGAAGTCACCGGCGCCACCCTCGCCGTGATGGCTTCGCACCGAGACGAAACGGCTGAGGAACGCGATGATTGCCAGTTTCTCGGACGTGGGCAACGACTCGCTGACCTTTGGCGTGGTCAAGCGGCGCATGAGGCCTTCCAATGCGAGCCCACTGGCCGATGGCGTGCTGCTGTTGCTGTTGGCCTCCCCCTCCGACACGTTCCTCTTGTTGGCTTTCCGCGACGTGCACTGCTTCAGCGTGTAGAACCAGTGGGAGAGGGATGCCGTGTCCCGCGCCGTGCACCGTGCACGATACCTCCCGCTTCGTTCGAGGTGCACGAGAAATGCGTGGAGGCCATCCGCATCTCCCATCGACGGGGAGAGAAGGAGCGCGCGGACGACGCCCAAGAAGAATGCGAGCTGCCGGGGCGGTGGCGACGGCACCGTGTCCGCGGCATCCGCGGCCGTGCTGACCTCCTCCCACGCGGCAAACTTCGCCCACGCGAGGCACATCTCGAGCAGTGAGACCGTCGTCGTCGTCGTCGTTGTTTTGGCGGGCCCGACCCACTGGGCGTCCCCAATAAAGACAGGTATCAGACCTTGGCCGCTGTTGCCGTCGCTAGCGCCAAGCCCAAAGCAGAGGGGCAGCAGTTGGGTAGTGAAGGAGAAACAGGTAGAGGTGAGGTGGCTGTTCGCCAACCCCGCTTCCACCAAGCGCAGCAGGTAGCGGTTCTGCTGCTCTGCCTGCCGTTGCGGATGGGATTCACGCCGCTTTGACATTGACGCAGACGCTGCGTTCGTCCGGGCTCTCCCGTGTGTCGGCCAGCTCACCTGGATGTCGTCGTCCACCTCCTTGGACGGTGCGCACCCCTCGCCTGGTTGCGCCGCCGGTGCTGGCCCGTCCGCGAGACTCTCCAGCTCCAGCTTTATGAGGGACAGCAGAGTCGAGCGAGGCAGGGAGCACACCGCCTCCGGCCCACACGTCTGCACGAACGTGTCAAACGCCTCCCTGGCTGACGGGGCGTCGTTGGTGAGTGCGCAGACATCCAGGGAGTGCTGCAGCGACACCCGCGCGTGCCGAGCTGCGGGAACATCGTACAGGCCACCGTCGCGAAGAACGCGGTAGAGGGACGCGGTAGCGGCCACGCCGTTTTTGATGCCGTTGTCGTCATCTCTGACGTTGAGGAAGGCATAGTTCGCATCTTCAGCGGTGGTGTGGTGGGGGTAGTAGTAGAGCCGGCGCACTTTACTCGCGAGCCGACGAACCTCCTCCGGCGTCATCGGCGCTGCCTTTCTGCTGTCGAACCGAGCCGCGGCATCGTCATCCTCTTTAAGCGCGTCGCCCTCGCCGTGTGCGTCGGTCGGGCTGCGGCGGTTGGCGTTGCGTGACAGCAGTCGCATTGCCCCAACAAGCACCTGCTCGCACTGGTGAGTGATAAACGCCTTCCTTTCCGCGAGGAGGAGTCTTGGCTCGCGTTGGCCCCCTCGCGCACCTTCCTCCTCCTCCTTGTCGCGCGACAGGCCCCGGTAGAACGCCGACACGGCGCAGTCCACAAGGGCAACGGCGATCGCGTTGCTCGTGTGGCCGTCGCAGTACTGCAGGACATGGCGTGCGAACGGCAGCGGACCGCGTCGCACCGCCCACGTGAAGAACTCCACCTCCCGCATGGACAGCCGCTTGTTTTGGCGCTCGTACGCGTAGAACAGCGCAACAGCCTCCTTGACTGGATGTCCGGCGGCGCCGCCGGGGCCGGATCTGCCGGCGCGTCGCCGCGCCAGGCGACCTAGTGTGTCCTTCAACACGAACGACTCCTCTGGCGAAAGTGGGTAGCCAAGCGGGCTGTCTACCGACAGCGAAGACTCGGCCGCGCCGCCTACAACGGATGTGAGGGATGGTGGTGCGGAGGGCGATGGAAAGGATGGGTGACTGAGGGCACCATAACCGCCGCCGCCCCCGCCGCTGCCGCTTCTCCTGGCCGCTGCGCGGAGGAGTCGCAGTGCGGCCCGCCAGGAGGGCACCACAGCTTTCCCTCTCTCAGTGCCGCTGTCCTCGTGAATGAGCTCGCTGATCAGCCGATCGAGTGCGGAGGAGGATGTGCGGAAGGTGCGCACGCCCCACTTGTCACGGGCGGTCAATGACTCCTCCGCACCAAACCGTAGCGCACCGTCCAACGCCATGGCTTGCGCGTGCAGCTCGGAGAACACGTCGGGGTCGGAAGCGAAGAGGCGCACGGGGATATCCGGCGCTAGGGGGGAGGAGGTGTGCAACGGGGACGCGAAGAACTCCGTGATGAGGTCAGCCTTCCGCTCAAGGCTTGCCGCTCGCTCTCGCAGCACCCGTGTGATCAGCAAGCACGCCACCTCCACCGCGGCATCCCTCTGTGCCGGGTCCTTTGGAGTCGTCGAGCTGACCTCGCGCACGAGCTTGTCCGCGACAGCAGCGGCCACCGTTGCTGGTAAGCAGGCGACGAAGCCGCGCACGCACTTCACATCAGGAATGAGAAGCGCGCCGACGGATACGGCAAAGTCCGTCGGGTGAGCCGTGTGGGACAGGATAGAAGAGAAGAAGGCGGCATCGGCCTCGTGGGCATCGCGGCCACCGCCATGGGCTTCCCTGTGCCGCTTGGCGAGGCCCGCAGCCCCAGCAGCAGCAACAGCAGCACCGGCGGCCTTGTTCGCCTCGCCCAGCAGCTGCTGAGAGAAGAAAGAGGTAAACTCGGAGTCCTCCTCCTCCACCTCCGCGACATCGCCGCCGACGACTGGGCTACCGCTGCTCGTGCCACCGTCACCATCGTCCCTCGCCCTGGCTGTCTTGTTGAATCTCTCCTCTTCTTCCTTCTCTTCTGCTGCCGCCGCCTCTCGCTCCCTCGCGAGACCAGCAAGGAGTGGTGAAACAAACGCCAACAGCTCCGCCGTGCCGCGCGCCAAGTCGCTCGGCTCGGTGGCTGACGCCGTGCCTGCCACCAGTCTCGCGCGCCTGCGTCCCGAGGTGGCAGCCACCGCCCGTGCCGTCTCTTCTTCTTCTTTGTCGCCATCTTTGCCTTTGGGTGCCTTGTTGCCCCCAGAACGCACCGCAGGAGGAGAAGGAGGGCGACCACGCTGCTCCGCCACCGCCGCAGGCTTCGCGCACCGGTTCAGCACGTCCAGGACAAAGCGAAGCTGAGCACGACGACCGCCGCCACTGCCGCCCTGTCGCGCGCGCGCCGTCGCGGGGACTAGCAAGTGGATCAGACTGGGATCCTGATCCAGCAGCAACGCGCAGGCACAGGCAGCTTTCTCCACCACGACGCGCACCGCCTCATTTCTCGCACAGCCGTCAGGAAAGCTAACGGGGCTTACCCGCAGGAGGCCCTTGACGCACGTGACAAGTGTAGCCAGAGCAGATGAGGCATCCGCATGCCGTGGGGGACTCGCGACGATAGCGTCGCTCAGCACCATGACAGCCAGCGCGGAGGACTCGGAAGTGGGCACAAGGTCTGCTCCCTTGCCATCCGCGTTTCCGCTGGTCGCGTTGCCGTTCGCCATGCCTTCTGGGAGCGGGAGCAGCCCCATTGGCGACAGTAGCGAGTCCTCCCCGCGCCGTCGCCGACGCTGACGCTGACGCTGACGCTTTGGAATCGTCAAGTCCCGGCTCAGCTCTGCGTACCGCAGTGCCAGCCGCAGCTTCGACTCCACTGTCAGAGTTGCCTTCGCCGCTCCACTGCTCCCCGCAGCCAACGCATGAAGCACGGAGAGGCGCAGCATCAGCTCTCTGCTCGCAAGTGGCAGGGCGGGGTCTGCGCTGCTGTGAAGCAGATGAGCACAGCCGTCGTCGCTCCGTACTGCTTGTCGCGTCGCGCTGTCCAGACGTGCGACGGTGCGCGCATACGCTTTCGAAGCCAACACGCTCGTCCCCCGCGCTCTTCCCAGCAGCGCGGTGAGTTTCTCCACCACCGCTCCGACAACACTGGAGTCGCCCGCCTCCTTTGGTGGAGGCCGACCGCCGCCGCCATCTGTTGCTACAGCCGCCGCCGTCTGCGTTACAGGCTCGGGGGGCGGGGGCTCCTCCCGGTGCGTGCGACGACGTGCGGCCAGCTCCGTCGCGCTGACGTCCCACAGCGCGGTGAGGACGGCGGCGTCATCCACGCAGACACCGCGCGCCATCCAGTCTTTCACTCTGTCCACGATGCCTTCCAGCGCGGCATCTGAGAGTTGCAGGTGGTGCGCGGTGGCCAGCTTCGCCAGCGCAAGGACACTGCGGACACACTCGGCCTCGTCCTCGGCGTTGTCGCGCGTTGCTGCGATGAGCAGGACCGACACCAGCGAGGCCGCCTCCGCCTTTGTGAAGGGCCGCGTCTCCTCTGCAGTTGCCTCCGCCTCGTGCGGCGAACCCGAGTTTTGCGCCGCGTCGTCGTCCCTGGCGCTCCCTTTGGCCCTCCCGACCTTGACCTTCCGCTGCCGTCTTCGCGTAGAAGGGAAGAGATCCTCCTCCCCCACCTCCTCGTCCTTTCTCTCAGACGCGGCGAGAGAGCGGCCTCTCCCCTCCCCCTCCTCGTGGTCCCCTGCCCGTTCTGTCTCGCTGTTGCGGCTCAATAGCGAGAGGAGCTCACCGTCCCTCCGCGCCGCGGCCGGCGCGGAGAGGGAGGCAGAGGTTTCCTTCTTCTCCGTTTGGCCTCTCGCGGGGTCGGGCAACCGGTACGGCGGCGGCATCAACGCCTGTTGGGCCTCGCGAATGGCGCCCCACTGCCCGTGCTGTGCGAGGAACGGGATGAGCTGCTGGTAGGGGAGCACGCGGAAGTCGTGGCCGGCCAAGGCACAGCCGCGCAGCACCGCCACGCAGGCCTGCCAGTCGTTCTGCCGCATGGACGCGCTGCAGTACTCCGCCAGGGCGGAACGCAGCCTATGCGATCCCGGAGGTGCGGGCATCGGTACCAGGGGCAAAAGTAAACTGCTATTGGATGAGAATCAAGGGCACCAAGGGCTGCCACCTACGGGTGATTCACCACCTCCCCTCCAGCGCGTGTGTGCGCACCAAAGCTATCCTCAGAGCAGTAACAACGACAACGATAAAAAATGCACTGGGCTGTACCACCACCACCACTGCGCGCGGAGAGTGCGTCTAGACAATGAGCTCCTCGGTGGCCGCGTTTCTCGGCTCTGCTCGCTGTGTGTATCTTCTTCGTTTCTTTCCGTTCATAGAGGGAAGACACAAGAGAGAGAGAGGGAGACATGGTTGGCATAAAGAACTTTGGCATTCCTCCCGTCATCCTTCGTGTGTGTGTGTGTGTGTGTGTGTGTGTGTGGAGAGCGAGCATTCGGCAGAAGGAGGGAGCCACGCGGTCCCTCGCTTCCTCTCACCCCTATTCTTCCTTCTCTTTGCACCTTTCCGACATGACGAGGCAACACTCGAACCCCCACACCGCTCCGACCGGAAGTGAAGAATAGAGAGTAGGCGTGGTGGTGGGAGGGGAAGGGGGAGCAGAGAGTACCACCATATGATGTGTTACGTGACGTGATAAGGAGAAGAAGAGACAACAGCCGCTACTCGTGAGGGATAGGAGGGAAGGAGGGAAATATTACTTAGGCTTCCCTCCCTTCCTTCGCGTACCTGGCCACACAGCGCGCACACATTAACCAGACATCTGCTGCAACATGTCACGCTCCCGCGCGTTCCGCGACTCGTTCATCAAGCGCAGCACCTCGAACTCTCTATTCACGCACTTGCGAGCGCACGCCTCCATCTTCTGCACTTTCGAGTCGGGCACATCGGCCTTGACCAGCTCCTCGTGCGTGAGGTTGGTCTCGTAGCACACGTTCCAGCACTGGCCAAGCACGAGGTTGGCAAAGTCCATCATGGAGTACTGCTCCACCGCCTGGCCCAGCATCATTTGCGCCTGCATCGCTACGGCACCGTTTCCGGAGAGGAGGGGGACGAATGCTATGGGTCTGTGTGTCCACCACGAGGAACCGGCCGATGACGAGAGATATACAGAGAGAGAGAGAGTGAGTGAAGAGGTCAGAGAAGCTGAGTACCTAATAGGCGGGAGGAGTAGTGGGCGAGGTGTAGAGAATTGAGGAGACAACAGCAACGACGGGCAGTAGCGCGACTGTGGACGGAATCCCCTCTCCCCTCCCCCCACTTTTCTCTCTCGTGTCTGTTGACATGTGTGCCTGTGTGCTCCACTGCCATATCTGCCAGCCGTCCTTCCTGTCCCTGTCGCTGTGCTTCAGCCTCCTTTGTCGTTCGTGAATGTCGATAGCAACTCCTTCTCTCCCCCTGCTGTCCGAGTAGGCAGTGTGTTGGAGAGGGAGAGGGAAGAGAGAAAGTGAGCGAGCGAGAGAAGAAGACGAAGAGGAAATGTGAAGCAATGCGCAATCGGTGATGACGACATTCGTCATGGGAGAGGGAGAAACTGGTCAAGCAGCGGATCATCAGACAACGGGAAGAGCCTTTCCCTTTTGTTTAAAGAGAGGAAAGGGACATATATATATGTATGAGAACCGGACGTCATTACACATGTCGAGGAGCCGATGGGTGTGCGCATATCTGTGGAGAAGTGAGTAGGAAGAAGAGAGGGGAGAGGGAGGCTTGGGACATTGTGTGGTGCGTGGTGAACGCCAAGTTACGTGGCCTCCTTCGCCTCCTTTGCCTTCTTCGCCTCCTTTTTCCTGCGGGCGTCCTCCTTGGTGAGGCGCAGGATTTCCTTCATGATCTTCTCGTCCCCCTTGGTGAGCTGCAGTGTGGCACCCATCGTGGTGGTCAGCACCAGCCCCTCCCACCCGGACATAGCCTGAATGGACACCTGGTGGTCCAACTCGTTCTGGGCGGAGCAGCCGTCGCACAGGATGGCCACGCGAATGCCGCGGGAGAGGAGGTCGTCCGCGGTGTTGATGATACACACCTGGGTCTCGTGGCCCCACAGAATGGCCTGCTGCACCGGCTTCAAGCCGCGTGCCTCGTCGCCGACAATGTACGGCAACACGTCCGGCATCAGCATGGAGGGCTGCAACTTGGGGAACGGCGCGGGGGTGCCAGGGGGCAGCTGGATGTCCTTGGCAAGGGGGCCGAGGCCGTGTGGCGCCTGCTCGGTCGCGATAAATACGCTTCGCTCGTTGCCCACCAGCTGCTGCAGCTGGCTCATCATGTTCGACACATCCACGGCGTCCTGGAAGTTCTTGATGTGCGGCCGGACACGTTCTTGAATGTCGCAGCAGAGGAACGCGGTGCGGCAGGTGTCAAACTTCTGCAACAGATGGCCCTTGCCGAAGAAACGCTGCATGAGTGCGGGATGGGGAAGGGAGGGAGAGGAGGCTGAT
Organism: Herpetomonas tarakana; assembly: GCA_030849825.1. Lineage (NCBI taxonomy): Eukaryota > Euglenozoa > Kinetoplastea > Trypanosomatida > Trypanosomatidae > Herpetomonas > Herpetomonas tarakana. Next base: position 13,951 of record JASAOB010002711.1, on the reverse strand, counting down.
ATGCTTTGGAAAGGAAAGATGCTGAGAAAGGAAGAGAGAGGGCTTTGAGTATCAATGTAGTCTTTCAAGAGGGAGAGCGAAGAGAGAGAGAGACGAAGAGGAGAACGGGCACTTTGACACGGAGCGGGACATATCGCATCTACAGTTGCTCCCACACTCTCGCACATGCTTCTTGTATGTGCGCTTCCCTCGTCTTGCCTACCTCCGTGGCAGTGTGCGTTTACCAAGGCCATGGAGAAGCCGTCGCGCTCCTTCTTCATTTTCCGTCCGACGGACTGTTCTTCCTCTTGAGATCTTCCTCCTCTGCATTTTGCCAATAAGCGTTCACGAGCGATGTCAAGCCCCCTCCCCCTCCCTCCTCCTCGTGCCCTGGCAATGATAGTAGTGGCAGCGGTGGCAGACAGGGTGTGCGTGCGTGTCGGGGGGGGGGGGGGGGAGACGCGAACAGTAATAAGAAGAGTAAGTGGGCTGCTGCAGTGCGATAACACTCTTTTGACCTCATATAAATGTGTGTGTGGAGAGAGATACAATCGCTTTACAGAAAAGGTTTCCCTCTCTCTCGTTGGGTGGGACGAGCACACACCCATCGCGTGCAGATGATGAGTAGAGGGCCGACCACTCAACAAAGAGGGCACCGGGAGGGCAGGTGGCGAAGCGGTATATGAAGGAGATAGGGAAAGGTGTGTGGTGAAGTAGTGGGAAATGAAAGAGAGAGAGAGAGGGAGTTCCCTCACCCACACCAGCGCGTGCGGCGCGAGCGAAATGTAATAATAGGCAGGGGCGAAGATGAAGAGAGAGAGGGGAGGGGAGGGGGTGGGGAAGAAGCAAATGTGCGATAACGCTACCACCACGTGAGTGATAGAGGGGTAATGGGAGGGAGGGAGGGGTGGCAGTGGTGCTGCGACGGTAAGTGGCAATATAGAGGTGATAGAGCAGAAGGTGGGGAGGTGCGTCTGTGTCTGTGTGCGGGACGAGGAGGAGAAGGGGGTGGTGGTGGGGGGAGAGACGTGGCACAGCCAGGTAGATCCACAGCGACTGCCTCTGTTCCTTCCACTCTTCTTTTTTTCCTTTTTGCTCCTTCCGGCTCCCTCGCGCCAACCCCCTTACTTCGTCGCGGCCTCGTAGGCGGAGTTCACGTACTCCCAGTTCACAATCTTCCACACGTCCTTGAGGTAGTCGGGGCGCCTGTTCTCAAAATCCTTGTAGTAGGCGTGCTCCCAGACGTCAATGGTGAGGATGGGGCGCAGGCCGCTGGTGAGGGGGCAGCCGGCGTTGCTCGTGTTGTCGATCTCGAGCTTGTTGCCGGCCTTGGGGTTCACGCAGAGCCAGGTCCAGCCGCTGCCAAAGTTGTTCGCCCCGGCGGCCTGGAAGGCCTCCTGGAACTTCTCGACGGAGCCGAACTCCTTGGTGATGGCGTCCTCGAGCTTCTTGGGCATCGCCTTGCCACCCGGCGCGAGGCAGTTCCAGTAGAAACTGTGGTTGAAGTGCTGGGCGGCCTGGTTGAACATCACCTTCTGCTCCGTGTTGCCGCTCGTGGCCATGACAATCTCCTCAATCGTCTTGCCCTCGTTCCCTTTCCCCAAGGTGTTGAGCTTGTCCACGTAGCTCTTGTGGTGCTTGGTGTAGTGCAGTTCCACCTGGCGCGGGCTCAGGACCGGCTTCACGCCCTCCTTGTAGTCGAACGGGAGCTTGGGCAGCTCGGCGGGGTACTTGAGAGCCGGCAGGGCGGTGTAGCAGAGGGCAGACACGCCAACGGTGGCGGCCGCCTGTGAGGAGAAGCGACGCATGAACATGTTCCCCCTTTGACGGTGTCTGGAGCAATATGTTGTGCTTACACTGTCTCGCTAGCTTACTGAGCTTTTTTTTTTACTCGGGCAACGAAAAGGGTAGACCTAAAGGTATAAGTTGCTGGTATGGGGGTGATATAGTCGGTAGGATCCTGTCCAGGGAGGAAGAGAAGGAAAGAAGGGAGGGGGTGGCACAATGTGCGGTGCGTCCGTCGGCAATGCAGCGATGACGCATATACTTATCGAGGCATACAGGCATCTGGACAACACACTGGCAGCCAACATACCTGCAGGGCAGACCAGTGCTGTTGCCGCGGAAGTGGGCCTCCCCTCGCAGAGGATCTACCAGTCTCCCCCCAGCAGACAGCTTTCCCTCTCCTCCTCCTCCTTAAATGCTACCTTCCGTCGATTGGAGATAGTGTGAACCTCGGGGGAAAAGGGAGAATAAAAGACGCCAACACAGACACAGACACCAACACAGCAATCGGCAAAATGACAAGTCTCACACCAGCACCAAAAGCTGGCAGAAAGGGGGGGGGGAACAAAGAGAAGGACATGCCCATGGGGGACAGCGACAGCCCAACGGATGGCGTGCACCTCCCCTTCTATCGGTAGACGGGGTCCCGGTTGGCCCAGCTGTACGTCTTGGACTTGATGTCCGCCACCGTCTGGCTGCGGTTGTACTGCCGGCCGCGGAGAATGTACCCTGAGAGCCAGTACTTGGTCTTGACAGAGTTCCTCGGGTGGATGCGCCAGTCCAGCGGTACCAGCAGGTTTGGCGACCCCCCGTTCCCACCGCCGGCCGGATGCGACGACACCCGCTTCGTCTTGGAATGCACCTTGGGGCGATGCGGCATGTTCTCCTCCACGGACCTGCGACCGAAGTTGCGCTGGTAGCTGTACATGACGCCGGCCCGGCGGCCGAACACGGCGTGGCAGGTACTATCAAACAGACGCACTTCCTTCGACGGCAGGAGCACCGGGATCAGGTTTGGCTCCGAGCCTCGGAGAATGACGGCGGCCGTGCCGCTCGCCCGGCAGAGGGTGCCGCCGTGGCCGGGGTACATCTCGAGGGAGTGCACCTCCTTCCCGTAGGTCACCTCGGAGAGGGAGACCGTCTGGCCAATCGTGGGCAGGCAGCCCTGGAAAGGGCGGTTGTAAACGATGCGGGGGAGCTGCTTGTAGCTCAGCAGCTCTACCACGTAGGCGCCGTTCGCGTAGAGGAAGAAGCCGAGGAAGGCCTTCTTGCGGGGGATGTGCGCGATGCAGGCGAGCCACTTGGGCACGCGCTTCTGCGGCTTGTGGTTCACCATGAGCCGGTAGCCCCACGACCTGTTCTCATCACGTTTGTAGTGTCCCATCACCACCTTGCTGCCCGGGTTCGTGCCGCGGCGGTGGCCCCAGTAGTCGCGGCTGGAGAAGCCCTTCCAGTCGTAGTAGAACGGCGTGTAGGAGAGCATGTTCGCCCCCACCTGGAAGGGAGACCAGATGTCCTTCTGCAGCAGCTGCTGGGAGTAGCCGTGATCGGGCGAGCGCACGTACTCGAGGCGCAGGGTCACGGGCGGGCCCTCCTTAAAAACGCCAAAGTCGTCCGTGTACCCGTCGTACATCTCCGTGTGCTTGAGGTTGACATCCTTGCCCGCCTCCGTCTTGGGCTCCAGACCGTAGTGCTGGCTGCCCTGCTTTCCGATGGGATTCATCAGCTTCGCATGCCTGACGCTCACGCCGCTGGCCACGGTGAGGGGGGTCGTCATCCCACATCCCACCGTCAAACACAGCCGCCGAAGCATTTTGGTCAACTAGAAAGGATTGCTGAGAGCGCGCGAGAGAATGGAGAAGCAGGAAACAAAGGGAGTGAATGGGAGTGAGCACTCGGCCGCAGGAAACACCAGAGAAAGACGGCGCACGCACGACTCCGTTCCTCATGTGTCTGGACCTCTTGTTGCTTCCTCCTTCTCTTGACCCTCCCTTCCAGAGCCTTTTATGCATCCGTCTCGTCATACTTCTTTTTTGCTGGGTTCGTGCAGATGCTCCCATGAGGAGGGGGACATACAATGAAAAGTTGAGAAAAACAAGAACTATAAGGGGAGGAGAGGAGAGAGAGAGCTGTGCGGTGCACGGCGTCACTCGGTCTGTCCCACGAACACACGCACAGCGGCGTGGTGCGGCTGCTTCTGGGCGACAGGCGTGAGGGAGCTCGACGTCAGCGAGTTCACGCCGCATGTGCCCTGGCTCGGGGCAGATGGCTGTTGGTGTACCGGTGTGAGTGTCGCCAGCGGCGCCGAGGAGGTGGCCGGCTGCTGCTGCGGGTGTGTGGGCCCCACCTCGGTGGTTTCGTCCCACGAGCCCGAGTACTTGCGGTTCTGGCGCCGCCGCGCCGCACCGGAGAACAGCCACTCCACCGAGTCGTACCCGCTGGCCACGACCACTTCCAGGAAGCTCGAGGGAGTCGGCTCCCGCCACTGCTGCTGCTGCTGCTGCTGTGCCACACCAGCCGTACGTGGAAGAAGGGGAGTGGTGGGACGGCTGGGGACGGCGGCGGCCGCCACGTGGCCGTCCTCTGTGTCCTCTGCGGGGTGGTCGACGGCATCGTCGCCATCCTCTTCTGCATCGACTCGTGGGGCTGATACCGAGGGGCTTGCACCACCGTCCCCGTCCTTGGCAGCCGCCACGCTCTGATCCTCGTCTACCGCCTCAGGAATGGACGGGGCGGTGTCGTCCTGCAGTCGCAAGGGGATCGGGCCGACGACGCGCACAGGAGACGACAGTAGAACGTCCACGACGGCGCTGCCGTTGGCGTGGGGCGGCGTGAGGCAGCCACTTTCGCCATCTTCGTGCTCGTCTCTGTTGCCGACATCGTAGGGGAGCAGCTCCTCCTCGGCAGCCTCCGCGGCACCGGCAAGGGGGGCGTAGTAGTAAAACTGTGCGGACACCGCCCCCGGCGAAAGGTCCACCGTCTTGGGGTGGGTGAAGAGGGAGTGGCGCCGACGCCTGCGCCGGTCCATGTCGCGGGCGAGATGGCGTGCGGTCTGCCAGTTCTCCAAGCGCCGAATCCGGCCCTCAATCGCTGGCGTCTGACTCGACTCCGAAGCGGAGCGGTCCGGTGGAGAGAGAAGAGGGTCGCCTTTGCCGTTGTTGCCACCGGCGGCGGCGTGCTCGCGACGCGCGTGCGGCGAGGACGACGACCGCAGACCGCCCGTGACGCAGTGCTGCGCGTACGAGCGCACGCGGCTGTTGACCCGGCCCACGTTGAGCTCCACACGCACCGGCTGCTGCTGCTGCTGTGGCGGTGCGCTGCTCCCGCGGCTGGGACCAGAGAAGAGCGCGCGGTAGTGTGTCTTCCCAAACCGCGCCGCCGAGCTGTTGCTCTGGTGTCGGGACGGCCGGGTGCCGGGGGACTCCTCCAGCGACGGCATCTCCTCCAGAACCGCCCACGCGCTGGTCGGGTCGGCGGGGTCGTTGGCATGGCCCTGGTCGTCGAAGCGGTGGAGGTAGAGAACGGCGAAGCAGCGGCTCCGTTCGTCCTCGGTGCTCGCCGCAGGACGCGCGTCGCTGGCCTCCCCCGGCGAGCACGGCTGCAGCCTATCCTTGACGGCGCTGCGCTCTTCTTCCGTGAGTTCCTTCGCGCGCAACACGGTGGGACTGAGGGTGGTCCAGTCCGCGCTGGAGTCGCCCGCGAGGGTCGCCACGGACAACGGCTCCACCCCGCAGGCGGCAAACCCCTCGTCCCCTTCGGCAGCGGCCAGGGGATCGGGCACAGACAAGCGGCGGCGGCGCACCTCGGCCCACGTCTGCGCGAGCGAGCCGACCGCCGCGGCTGTGTTGGAGGCGTCGTACAGCGGCGCGCGGTCCGTGCCTTCTTCCTCCTCCGACTCCCCTTGATGCTCCTCTTCCTCCAGGACTCCGCCATCGTCGCTGCCAGCCGCACCACCAGCCACCATCTCTCGCTTGCGCTTGGCGAGCAGCGACGCATATCGTGCAGTGCAGGAGGCGGACCGCTCCAGCGCGGCCATCACCACCTCTGGCGGGGGGACATAGAAGTCGTGGGCGTGCGGCGTGTCGGACCTCTCGGGGCTGGCGGCCTGCCCCTCTCCAGCAGCAGCCGTGGGGGACTCCGCCGCGGCTCCTGCATCCTCCATCGGCCGCTTCTTTGCTGGAGGGGTCTTGGTAAGGGCCGCCGCTGCGCTCGTGTCGGTCGGCTTCCCCGTCTTGCGTAAAGGGGTGGTGGCGGGTCTGGGTTTCGTCCTCGGGGCGGCGTTGGGTCGTGTGCTGCCCGGTTCGCGCCTCGTCCCCCCTGTTGACGCGCGGGGGGCGGACCGGAGCGGCCTACCTGTGTCGGCGCCTCCCGCAGCCGCCCGCCTTCCTGTCCGTTTCTTCTTCCTCCGCGGCCCCACCTTGTGCTCCAGCTTGAGGGAGTCCTCCAGGTTGGCGCCGGTGTCCATGAGGGCTGTCTCCGTGATGCGGAGGATAGCGGTGCCCAGAGCACGGATGCGGGCCCGCAGGACGTCCACGGGGGCGACCTGCTCCGCGACAGTCACCGACAGCATTGGCAGAAGCGGCGTATCGGAGGCGTCATCGTCCGATTCGGCGTCGTCCGCAAGGGAGCTCTCGCTCCGCAGCGCCAGCTCCTCGACGGACTGCGAGAGCGAGCGCATGGACGGGGCAGCAGGTTGCTCCTCGTGTTGCTGCTGTCCTTGCCAGATCTCGGCAGGGTGCGTGCTCCCCTCTCCCCGTCTTGTGGCATCGAGGAGGGAGACGTCCGTCGCGCTTGTGCTTACCGTATCCATCGAGGCAGGCCCGCTCACCGAGTTGCGGGAGCCGGCATGTGCGGCGCTAACGCCTGGCTCCAACGGGGAGCGGAAATCCCGACTTGTGATGGCGGCCGACGCCGACCTCGATATCGGCCCCGACACTGAGGACACCTCTGGCGTGAGGCCAACGTAGTGGCCGCCGCTGGCATGTGGGCTGCCCAGGTCCCCTTCCACGCTGCGACGTGTAAGGGTGGCCCGGTAGTGGTAGGCCCCGGGAGGTGGTGGTGAGTCCATCGGGGGGAAATGACAAAGGAGGAGGATAGAGACAAAAGAGAAAGGATAGAGAAAGCTCAAAGAACGGCAGGGACTGGCCCTCGTTGTGCGAAAGGATCCACCACCTCTCCTTCTCTTTTCTATCGCTTCGTTGGAAAGAAGCAAAGTAGAGAGGCACACACGCGCGTGTGTGTGCGTGTGTGTGTGTGTGTGGAGGCGGGTGTGTGAGTGGGGAATGGGAGAGGGGTGTGATGAGTTCGGTGAACTACCGACTGCACATGCGGAGGGCACAGAGAGAGGGGGAGAGAAGGTTGAAAGGATGAAGAGGGCACGAGGATGCAAGCAGGCACAGAAGCAGAACCCGGGCGTCATGTCCCGCAGGGTGTGTAGAAGCGCCACCTTTGTGGTGGCATTGTCACTCGATTGCACCGCGCATGCTTTGGGGGATGGGGGACTACAGAAGAAGGGAGGGGGAAGGAAAGAAGGGAGTGCCACGCTGACGGCCGCTTCTCAGCGCTGCCTCATGCGCGGGCCGCGAACTGTCGGCGGATGGCATCCACCGAGGCCTTGTTCCGCTCGTGTTGCGCCTCAAGGTCGGCCAGGCGCCGACGTCGTTCCGCGGCCACAACATCAGCGTAGGTCTCCGGCCGTTTCGCAGCTCTGGCGCCGCCGCCACCGCCAGCCGCCCTCGCCAACTCACGCTCCTTCGCATGAAACTCATCGCGCTCATCGTCGTCGTCGCTGGGGAAGCCGCCAGCGCCACCCCCACCCCCCGCCAGCCTCAGCTTTTCCTCCTGCTGCTGCTGCTGCTCCACCGCTCTCCCGTAGCTCATCGCGCGGAGACGTCGCTCGCGGGCCTGCAAGAGTTGCTTCGAGGGGGGCTGCGTGATTTTTGGAGGACTGCGTCGGCCCTGCTGCTGCTGCTGCTGGGAGCGGGGTGTGACTGGGCTGGCGGGGGTGGCAGAGGCCACGACAGCCAGAGCCTCCCCGTCCTCTGCCCCCGCGTCCGCGTCACCCTCACCGGTCTTTGGGGTGGAGGATTGCCTTTCCCTCGCCGCAGCGCGCTCCACCGCGCGTCCGTACGACAGCTCCCTCGCTTTCCGCTCCCTGGCTCGACGCTGTTCGTCCGTGTCAGCCGGGCCAAGGCTCCTTGCCGGCTTGTGGGCGGCGTACTTCTGCATCAACGCCTTGTAGTCGTCGACGGTGGCCGGCGTGTACTCCACGGGTTTCCGCCCTACTGGCCCGTCTTGGTGCTCCTCTGGGTTAGGCCCCGCGGCCCTCTTTCCTTTCCGACCCGCCGGGGACGCACTCTTCTTCTGCGTCGCTGCTGCTGCTGCTGAGGTCCTTCCCGCGGGGTGTGCGACCCTGCCGCCGCCGTGCTTGGCATTGATGTCGCGTGGAGCGGGCTGCTGCTGCTGCTCCTCTGGTGGCTCGTACTTGCGACGCCAGCCTGGCATCTTGGCTCTAGGCTCCACGAGGCACTCCAGCCGCTCCACCACCACCCCGGAGGAGGAGGAAGAGGGGGATGGCGTCTGCCTCAGGACGGGGGACGGACCGGAGCGAAGGGAGCCGGCGCTCCGCCGCCTGCCGGAGGCCGGCGTCGCCTTACCCGCCACCTCGATCACCTCGCACGACGCGGAGGACGCTGAGGAGGCTGGAGAGTGGGCACGCCGGGGCCGGGCGAAGACTCCCGTGGGACGGAACGCAGGCTTTGGGTGTGCGGGCAACTGAAAAGGGGAGCCCCGCGCAGGTGTGCCGTCGTGTAGGGCACGAGCAGCGACACCGCCGTCGCCGTCCCCAAGCAACGATGGGGACGAACACTGCGGCGCTTGCTGGATCGGTGTGAGGCGCTGGCCGCTGCTGGGCCTCTTTGCCAGAGCGGGACGCTGTTGCAGCTGCAGGGACAGGACATTGAGCTGTGGCGGTGCGGATCGACTGACGAACTCTGCAGCGCCGGATACAAGTTGAGGCTGCGGCCCCGTACCTGCGTCGTCGTCAGCTGTCTCGTTGCTTGGCTCGACGACATGTCGCTGCAACGGGGCAGACTTTGGCACCCGCCCGGCACGCAGCTCTTCTGGTGAGAGGATGCCGCCCTTTGGGCCGGGCTTCTTTCCTCTCACTGTTGCTGCTGCTGCCGACGCCGACGATGCACCGCTTGTCGTGCGTTTCGGCGCCACGGCAGTTGGGCCCGCCGCAGCGCTTGGCAGCTGTGCGTTGGCGCCGTCCTTGCCAACGACCACCATTCTGTTGTGGAAGTGTTGCATGAACTTGGAGGCTGGCGGAGGTGGTAGTGGGTCCTCCTGCTGGCCATCTCTTCCCCTGGTGCTGGGCTTCGGCGAGGGGGGTGCCCACACGTCCCTGTCGTATGGTTTCCGAGACATGTCACTGCTACGAAGGGAAGAGAAGAAAAGAAGCTTCTCGCGGGGCCGGGGAAATGAGGAATGGGCCAAGGGAAGAAGTCCTGCGGGTAGTTGTCATTTTTGGGAAGGTCCTAGAGGGGAGGGGAGGCGGATGCCATGCGGCACCCCTCCTCCCCCCCCCTCCCCTCCTCACTCGTCGCTACAGCAAACACTCGCAGCGCGGAGCGGGATGGTGCGGAGAGGTTCATGAGGAATGACCCAATGGCGGGCCCTTTTACTTGTCGCACACATGGCTTCTCCTTGGAAAGAAGGATGGGGGGGGGGGATGAAACAGTCAGAGATGATCGATTGCAGGGAATCTGCAGCGAGAGACCTACTATCACTGAGCCATCCTTCCACACGCGCAGAGAGCACCGGTAGAAGGGTTAGGATGGGGCCCAGTGTGTGCACTAGTCCCTCCCACCCAACACCCAACACACACACAACAGCAAATGCATACGTTCACAAGTCATGCCAACATTCCTTCTGCTCCTACGAGTTCTGCACCAAGCACATCTTCATCGCGGACTCCAGGCGGCCAACGCTGCGGGTCTGCTCCACATTCTGGAGCTCCAGACGCCGCACCTGCGCGTCGCGGGAGCGGGCGTCGGTGCCCCATCCCGCCTCGCACTGCTTCAGCATGTCCCTGCACTCCTGGAAGGCCTCGGATGAGATCTTGGTGCAGTTCTGCTGCGTGCGCTGGAGGATGTTGCGCGTCGACGACGCGTACCACCACCACGTGACGACGCACACCACGCCAGTCCCAACGGTGGCGCCAAGGATCGGGTTCTTCTGGATTGGCGTGACAATGTTCTTGACAAAGAGGCTGTTCATGGCTGCTGATCGGGGCGGCGAGAGGGAATGAGAGGAGGAGTTGGACTTGAACGAGTGGGAGGTTCTTGTTGCTTTCTGAGAGGGAGATGAGGGGGCGAGGAGACTCCGTTGGGGAAAGTATGCGTATTGGCGACTCAGTTCCGCCACGGGCCAGATCAGACAGGAGAGAGAGAAGAGACAGCAGGCATAGCGACCAGCCACACACTTGCACACACGCACACACGCGCCATCCGTGTGGCAACCCTCCTCTCTTTGCTTCGTGCAGAGGCCCACCAAACGGGGGTGAAGGGCATCGACACACACACACCGGATACATTATTATGGCTTCTTCTCCTGGTAAAGGCGAAGGACGAAACAAACAACAACAACAACACAAGACAGCAGCCACCTCCACACATGCCGTGAACGGACGCTCGAAAGTGTGACGGAGTCCTCTCGCCTGCTTTAGAACAGCTTGATCTTCCGCGCCTTGCGCTGCTTGATGGGGCCCTTGCGCTTCGCGACGCCCTCGCCGCCCGTCCCGCCCGCGCCGCCTGCCGCAGCAGCCGAAAGCACCTCCTGACCATCCCAGCCGTCCTCGGGCTTGTCGAGCAGCTCGGGCGGGCCGGACTCGTACTTGCGGAAGAGATACTCGATGGTGTATTTCCACCGCTCCTCGTCGTAGCTCTGCTTCTCCAGCAGCTTCTTGTAGTCCTTGGTACTCTTGGGGATCTCCTCGTGGATGCCGTGGTGGACCACAGGCAGGCCGAGGAGCGTGTAGGCCTCTGGTGTGGCGTAGATGGCGAAGCGCTGGGGGACGAGCTCCTCCCGGGCCAGTCCGCGCGGCACGTAGACGGTCTCATATTTGCGACCGAACCACACCTGCTTCTCCTCGTTGAAGAGGTTCACTAGGAAAATAACGGGCACACGGACCTTTGGGATCTGCCGGGCCTCACCCACCTCCAGCAGCCCGCGGTGCTTGATGTGGTCCGGGTACGGGGTGCGGGTGTAGCGAATGTCGTACTCACCCTCCCGCCACGGCGACATGGGGTAGCGCGTCTCGTTCTCCTTCATGCGCAGGTCGTAGTCGGAGAGGGCCATGCGCTTCCAGTACGGCGTCCGCGCCAGACGTTCGCTGTACCCGGTGGAGACACCGAAGCTGCCGCCCACCTCGCCCCCGGGTGGTGGCGGCATCGTCACCTTCACGTCATGCCGCGGCGGTGGCACCCACGGAGCCACAAGCCTCGCCGCGGTCTTGCGCATGAAGGGGGGGGGGTTCCTTGTGTGACTGGCGTGGGGGCGTGGGGGAAGCAATGGAAGATAATGAAGAAACGAGCTAATCCGCACTTGAAACGCGTCGCCTCCCTGTCAGTCAGTTGTAGGGGGAGGGGGAGGACGAGGACACAGGAAGGAAGGGAGAGGGCATTTGATGCTGTCATATGGTGGGCATGTCCATTGCAAACAACGATGGAGTGAGGATGGGGATGAGGAAGACGCTCACTGGTCTGCCGCGGCTCGCCGTGCACATGTCTGGCACGGAGACAAAGTCGCTGCGCCATCTCTCTCTTCTTTTTTTTTCTTGATTTAGAGAGGAGAGGGATGTGTGTGAGTGTGTGTGTGTTAGTATCATAGGAGAGAGAGAGAGAGAGATAGAGGGGAGGGGGAGAGCATCGTATCGACCGCGACGTGTGTATACACCGTGGTGAGATGGCCCCTTCCCCTCCCCCCCCCCTCTCCCTTTTTTAACTGGTGTACACAAAGAGAATAGCAGCGGTGATGGTAGCGGCCACAGCGGTGGCGGAGAGGGAAATCGGCAGGAACAGGAGGAGAGGTGGGGAGACGGTGCGCGTGGCATTTCCTCCTCCCCCCATTCCCATCACCCGCTGACATGCAGTGAGCCTTCCAGCAGCTCCTCCAGCTCGGGGTTCCGCCACTTGGCAAAGGCCAGCATCCACGCCGAGAACTTCTCCGCTGCCCAGGCCCGCACCCGGAGACAGAAGCGCCGCAGCGGCGACGCGTCCTCGTGGGAGGTCTTGAGAGAGTAGTGCAGCATGCGCAGGGGGCGGTTCGTCGCATCGCCGAGCTCTCTGTTGATGGCCTTGGTCGCCATGATGGAGCGCAGGACCAGCGCGTACTCCTTGGGCAGGGTGGAGACAATGTCGTTCACCTCGTGCATCTTGTGCTTCACGGTCTCCCGCATGCTCTCCTGCACCTTCGCGTCCATCACCCTGCCCCCCTCCGCGGAGTAGTACACATAGGGGTGCTGGAGAAAGCACGAGGCAAACAGCTCGTGGTCCTCGCAGTGGTAGTGCCTCGCCAGCTCGATCAGTCTCGGTGTGTTGTGAGTGACGGAGCACGTCCAAATATCGCTGATCTCGCGGCGCATCGCGTGGTCCATATCGGCACACAGGCCGTAGTCTAGGAGGACCACCTGCGGCTTTCCGTCCGGCAGGCGCTGCACCAGCACATTCCCAGCGTGGGGGTCACCGTGGAAGAAGCCCGTGATGAAGATTTGATAGGCAATGGCATCGAAGAAGTTCGTTGCCACCTCCTTCACGTCCAACCCAAGGCGCTCGATGCCGGCCTTGTCGGAGATCTTCACCCCATTCTCGACAAACTTGGAAACCAGCACGCGTTTCGTGATGTAGTCCCAGTACAGTTCCGCGCACACCACCCTTGTGCCGAAGCCGCCCTTCTTCAGATCGGCCGCGGCCCGGTCGCTGTTGTGCGCCTCCAGACGAAAGTCCAGCTCGGCCGCGACCGTGTCGTTCAGCTTGCTGATGATCTGCCCAAAGTCGAAGCCCGGGTAGCAGTACCCAGCCACCTTGAGCATCAAGTCAATCGTGCGCATGTCCCCCCGGAAGCGCTGGGCGATGTCGATGTACTGCACCTTGATGGCGACGTCCGCGCCTTCCTTCCGCAGCGTGCCGCGGTGCACCTGCGCGAGCGATGCGGCCGCTATGGGCTCGGGGTTAATGCTAGAGAAGACGTCCTCGATGGGGGACTTCAAGTCGGCCTCCAGGACCGCGATAATCTCGCTGTACGGCCGCGTTATGACCTTGTCCTGCAGCACCGCCATCTCGGAGCAGTACTGGTACGGCAGGATGTGGCTCATGTTGGCGAAGATTTGCCCAGCCTTCACGTAGAGGCCGCCGTTCGTTTCGGCGAGCTCGACGAGGCGGCGGGCACAGCGGGTGTGGCACGCGTCCCAGGCCTCCTGACTGTCCACCCGGTGCAGGCTAAACGTGTAGTCCCAAAATATCTGCGCACCGGTGTAGGCGCAGCGGCCAACGCGGCCAACGCCCTCGAACAGCACACGCGTGGGCAGCACGGAGGAGGGCAACGTCTCCTTCGGCGGCATCATGATCGCTGTCGTGCCCATTGTGCACACGAGCAGGCCGCCGCCAAAGACCTGCGCCGTGCGCCGTAAGATACGCGCCATGCCGCACACTAATAGGGCGAGAGAGGTGGTGGTGGTGGCGGCTCTGCTGCTGTTGCTGGTGCAGCTTCTGGCAGTAGAGAGAAGGAATAGAGCTTTTGCGCGTGCGACGATGGCGATAGCAGCAGCAGCTACAGCAGCCAAAGGGACTCTGAGAAAGGACACAGAGGGAAAGGAAAGGGGGGACAAGCCGGAAACCGACCAACGACAGAGACAAGGAAGGTGTACCAGTAGATGTGTCACTGGGCTAGAGGCAGACAACGCACGTACACAAGGAGGTGCAAGTCCACGAAGAACACACACATAGAGGCAAAGGAAGGAGGAGGAGGTGAAGTGAGGACATTACGTGGGGATTCGGAGTGGTAGGAGGAAACCGCAACAACAGTGCCCCACGCGCGCTTGTCTCCTGTCAACAAGTGATACCAGTGAGTTTGCCATCCTTGCGGCCCGTCCATGTGTTCGCCTTTTTTTTTTTTTGGGGGGGGGGGG